>JAEIIH010012858.1:0-18968 GCA_018904745.1 Drosophila orosa
AACCCCGGTCTCCCGCGTGACAGGCGGGGATACTAACCACTATACTATCGAGGATGTTGGTCAACCAGCGTCAAATGCGGGGTAGAAAAGCAACCCACTAGATTTGTGATATTTACTCAGAACAAAAGTATCTTCTTTAGGCTTCATAAATAAATTATCTTCCAACCAAATCCCTTTTATTAGTAACACTAACTTACCTTGAACCGATCGGCCTTGCCGTAGGGAATATCGAGGAACTGCATTATCTTCTGGCCCGTCCAATCTGTGCTCAAGGTGCGACCGCGAAGCTTGCCCAATTCCGGAACGGTAACGCTGATTACCGCAGGCTCCTGGACATTCTGCACTTGTTGCTTGTTGGGCTTGTTCGGCCTCTGCTTCTGGGGCCGCAGGGGCCTGGGTCGCTTGTTCTTGTGGTGGGCCATGTCTGCCTGTATGTCGCCTGGGCGCTGCTTCTTCTGCTTGTTCTGGTTCTTCTGCGCCTGGCTGCTGGCCACCAAGAGGGCTAGAAGGACGATGGCCAGGAGCATAAGAGCTCCAGTAATCCTTGCCATTCTCTTAGTTTACTTAACTTTAGGTGCGGTGCTGCTAAACGATGGAATCGAACTGTGGTCTAGTCCAAATATCTGGCCACCAAGAAGACTTTCTCGGCACCCGCGAGTGGCTCTTGACCAGGCACGAGTTCTATTTCGGATTATGGTAAATGGGGTCAAGTCAGCACTCTGTTCGAATCTTCCTCTTGAGCGCCACTTTTCGCGATCCCATCATATATGAATATTCAGTGACAGATGTCTAAAGGCGAACTTATGCGAAATTTAGCCGCGGGTGTGATTATGCTGCTGTTGGCATGAAAGTAAAAGAGAGCCAGGCGGCACAACCTGTTCTAGAATTGACCTCTGTCTGGTTTTCTCCCAATCAGTTGGATCGGGAGGAACTAACTAGCCGTAAGGCCGTGAGCGAATCATAACAATACCGTTAAATAATTTCTCCCTAAACACTAACATAACTAGAACAAAAAAAAACTCCTTTTAGTTACATATCTTTTAAACATCTCCTTATATATTTGCATAAAGCCATATCTAATACAACTTTTACAGATTTCAGTAGACTTTTAAATGGTACTCGCAGTCGTAGCTAAACATTTTCTTAACTGTCGATACATTTTGCAGTTTGCTTAAATATTTATTTGTATTTTTAATTGTTGTCATACAGCGAGACTGCCAGAGATCTAGAGATACACATTTTCTCTGAACGGATTGCAAAGATTGCATTGTTCTGCGCTATTTTTAGTCAAACTTTTTGACAGATTTAAGCATTTAGTCAGGAGATATATAGATAGATAGATTTGTACGTTAGCATGATGTTTCTGAGGGCTTTCACTCCTTGGTAGTAGCGTGTGTTACATTCGTTAGATCTTTATTAATAAATAAATATAGTATGCAGCAGGCATCATGTAAAATTAGGTTAAAATGCATTATTAGACTACAACTAGTTCATAAACGCACAAATTGCGAATTGCATTGAAATGCAGAAGTATTCTAAAGCGAACTAAATGTTTCTTTTTGTTTGTGGAGAGAACATCTGCTGAAGATCGAGAGCTTCGCTGCTCAAGCCGTGAGTGGGCGCGGATGGGAACAGCTGGCCAGGTGAATCACCGTCACCAGCGCTTAAATGTAGTACAGACGCACAACCGATTTGGTGATGAGTGTCTCGTTGTCGTAGAAACTGGTTTGGATCGTCACATTGCCGTTCAAGACCTTGGCGGGCATCATCTGGGACTCGGGCGCCGCCTCAATGGTCGACTGCCAGGTGTTGGTTGTGTTGGCTCCCACAAAACCCATCTCGAAGAACCACTCCTCCATGATGCGTCCCTTGAAGAGCACTTTCTGGTCGAGCCGGAAGTTCTCCATCGGTTCGATGGTGCTGAAGTTAATCTCCCGCGACACCGCCCTCATGTCCAGTATCTTCACCGGCACACGCGCCTCGTGCTCCAGATCCGGTGCCGAGAAGTCCTTGTTCTCCTGCCATATCACCTTGCCGCTGTCGGCGTCCCGCAGAATCATGTAGTTGATCTGGAAACCCTTCTGGATCCTGTCGCCGGCGCTCTGGTCGTCGGAGCCCATTGCTGTCGCTGAATGTTGATGAATCTGGAGCACAACCAGGTGAGACCGCCTACGCGTTTACGTATACTAGCGGGGCAGAAAATCAATTATGTTTATTTTTAATCCTAATGCCAGCCATCAGCTGTTCAGAAAACAGTGTGCCCGCCGTTTAAAAATTTGAAATTCGTCGACTCAAGACACTTGGCGTTGCCATACTTTCGAATTCATTTCGATAACCGATAGTTGCCAGCCAAAAGAAAACGAAAACATTCCCAAAAAACACAGAATTAGCAACAAATAAGCCATGATTATATATGGCGTCTACATAGTTAGCAAATCGGGTGGCCTTATATTCAACCTGGACAACAATGTGCCGCGCATCGAGCACGAGAAGACCTTCACATACCCGCTGGACCTGGTGCTGGACTACGATTCCAAGAAGGTTTCGGTGTCGTTCAACCGCAAGGATGGAATAAATGGTGGGTGTGTCTGAGTTTTAGTGTTATTAAACCTATTAAACATCGCGCCTTGCAGTTGGCCACGTCCTGGTGGCGGTCAACGGCATAGCCGTCACGGGCGTCACCCTGGACGATGGACGTGATGTGAGGACTACGCTGGAGGCGCCAGAGAACTATCCCATCAACCTGAAGTTCAGCCGCCCGAAGATGACCACCAATGAGAAGATTTTTCTGGCCAGCATGTTCTACCCTCTGTTCGCCATCGCCAGCCAGCTGAGCCCGGAGCCAAAGAGCTCTGGCATCGAGCTGCTGGAGGCGGACACCTTCACGCTGCACTGCTTCCAAACGCTCACCGGCATCAAGTTTATTGTGATCTCGGAGACGGGCCTGAATGGCATAGACCTGCTGCTGCGCAAGGTTTACGAACTGTACTCCGACTATGTCCTCAAGAACCCCTTCTACTCGCTGGAGATGCCCATCCGGTGCGAGTTGTTCGACAACAAGCTCCAGGAGCTGCTCGCCCAGGTGGAGAAGACGGGCATTAGCAATATTGATAAATAAATAAAGGTTTAAGTAGTCTTTGTACAATGTTAATGAAGTTGTCTTTCTTTTACTGCCTGGGGAGGTGCTTTCATTTTGGTCAGAAGCATGAAACGCAGTGAAGGAGTCGTTTCCTACCCTAAAAACGATATATATTCTTGATCAGGATCAAAAACTGAATCGATCTAGATATGTTCGAAACAAACAAATTTTTTAACAATTTTTTCAAAATTATCAAAATTTTAAACTTTGTATGCAGAGTTATTAATCCTATAAAAGCTAGCAAAAACAGCTTTCCAATTTGAAATTAATGAATATTTTGCTTATTGTTATATATCACTTTGATTTTACCACAAAAAACGTATTGAATTTTATTGATTTATTTATATTAAATATTATTATGTTTATTTAAACACTCAAGCATATCTTACTTCTTCTTGGGGCATCTGATAAATATCTGAACGAAAAATCTATATTGGTCTCCGAGATCTTGTCCATTGAATTAATATCGATGGTTTTCCATATATATTGTGGAATTCGGCACACTCAGAAATGTATAGAGCAGTATGGAAGGTTAAAAAAACGATTTCTTGGAGACAATAACATATTTTAAAAAACTTATTTTGAAGACGCCTTATCGATCTTCTTGAGAAAAATATTCCTATTGAAACTACAACACCTCAAATATACCCAAAAAACTTATTATTTTTACTTTAGGTTAAAATATATCAAAAACCTGACGTATAGGAAATTTTTTGAGGCATTGAAAACCTTTGGAAAAGTATATTCTGGCACTTGGCTCTGAAATTTTAAAAAAATTTAGTCGGCCCGTGTAATTTTAGTAAATTAAAAATAAATTACTTAATAGTACAAATGGTTACAAAATTTACATTAACAAATTTGTCACAAATTAAAAAGAAATATAATTTACTATTGGCCCATAGAACTCCCTTGAACTTTAGTGCCCAACCGGCTAGATCGTCTCGCTTTTTGTTGTATTAATCCAGTTTGCATCCTACACTCCTTTGAATTTATGAATACCGTAAAAATAATAAACACACATCAAAAGTCTACCGTTTTTTTTTATTTTTGTATAGATTTTCTGTTTTTTTTTATTCATTCAGCCATCTTAAAATAGTTTGTTGTATTTTATACATACTCATATAAAAATAGTTATTTGTTTAACACTAAATATAATTTGTATATTACACTTTCAGCGCATAACCTAGACAACACCCTAACCTAAAACAATATATTGCATGGCCTATATGAATGCTTTGTGACCCATGCACAAGGATAATGTAACCAAATAACCAACAAACTCAGTACATGCTAGATGGTGTATAATATATATATGTAGGTGTATATAATAAACTTCTTGAGCGAAATATGACTCCAAAAATAGATTGCAACTGCGTTAAACATTTAAAAATTAAGCAACAATTTCCAAGATACCTACTTAACCACTAATAAAAAGTATCAAAAATGTTCAAGGCATAACAATTAAGTAAGTTCTTCATTTTCCATCTCTCAGTGCAGCAAGAGCGGGGCCTGTATCTCTGTGTAAGGGGTGTGTTGTGTGTGGTGTGTGTGTGTGTTTTTGAGCATAGTCCTATTGCAAACTGCCTATTGCACCAATTGGTAATCATTCAGTAGCCAGTCTCGGGCTCCTGTTTCAGTGTCATGCGACAGGGTTCTGAAATAATACAGAAAAACAACAAATTAGTATTTAAGGTGGTAAATTCCCCTTAAAAACTAACCTAATCCATAGCCAGTGGGTGCTGTCAGCAGCTCCGGCGCCCGGATTTTGAGCGGAGTGCGTCGCAGCATCTCCTCGGCACTGCTACCTTCGCTCCGGTTGTACTCGTTGAGCGTTATGTCGGCGGGATTGCGCAGCACCAGGCCACCAACACCGCTGGTCACCTCAACGGGCGATGCGACCGCTCTTTGGTAGGGATGCATGCGCTGGGGACTGTGCTGGGACCGACTGCCATTGTAGTGCTTTACGGGCACATCCATGTAGGATCCATCCTGCTGCTGGTGAGTCGCATGCTGCTGTTGATGCTGATGCTGCTGCTGTTGCTGTTGCGACTTGGGGCTGTTGAGCGGGGGCGAGATGGCAGCGGGAGCCACGGAAGCGGGTGCAGAGGCGGAGGAGGAAGACGAGGCAGCGGCAGCAGCCGCAGCTACTGCTGTGCCGGCTGCATATGCCCGAAACGAATCTTCTGCGCTGTTCGCCTCAATCAGAGCCTGAATGTGCTGAACCTCTAGGTCCAAGCCATGCGATCCACTGCCGCCCGCCGAGACCAGCGGATCTAGGGAGGAATTCACCTGACTGCCGCCGCCATCCATGTTTCCAGAGTGGGTGGGACTTTGGTAGTCGTTGGACTGATTTGGTGGCGACAAAGGCAAAGGATTGTCGGCTAATTCTCCTGCAGATATGAAATCAAACAAATAAATAAATAAAATTCATGTTGAGACATTTTGTAAGCTTAAACCCACCTCCCAAAAGCATCTCCTGGAGCAGCGAGTCGATGTGGGCCACGCCAAAGATCTTGGCAAACTGAATCTGTTCGATCATCTGCCAGGTGATGGACTGCAGAACGGGCAGGATGAGCAGGATCTCGCCGAAGCGACCGCGCGACTCGTACTGCCGATCGGATATGTAGTCCTCGAGATTATTGAGTATCTGGTGACGCAGCGACTTGATGCGATGCGGCTCATTCAAGCCCTTGGCATCTGTAATTTATTTAAATTTCAAATTATTAATAAAAGAGATCCCGCTGGCTAAGAACTGTGAGAAAACTCACTGGGATCGAAAAAGACCAGGGCCTTGATGCAGGCAAATTCGGTATCATCGATGCCCACATCCTTCATGACCACCACAAGTTCGTCAATGATGCGGGCGCCTATCCGGGAGATGTCCAAATTGGGTGACACAAGGGGATCTGCGAGGGAGAGTTATTTACTGATCTGCAAACCTAGATGCTATTAGAAGCAGCCAACCCACCTGGACAGTGTCGGGTGATCACACAGTTGTTGCTCAGAAGCAGGACATCCTTGAGGTGCATCGATCGGCGTGACAGGCCGAGCAGCAGGTGCTCGCCGGCATGGGCGCGCAACAGGGCCACCTGATCGTCCAGCTGCAGCTCGTTAAAGGCCGGAATCTGCTTGGCCCATTCAACCAGGGTCAATAGCTGTTGCTTCATCGACTCGCAGACATCATTAATGCTGGCAAACTGCTTTGTGGACAAGTCCTCGTTGATGTTTGGCTCCATGGCAGCTCCGGCCTTAGACTGACGCGATTCGTTCTCTGCCTTGACCAGCGATATCACTGACAGACCATTGCCCGGATCCGGATCATCGTTGGAGGTGCGACGACAGCTGATCCTATCCCGCTCGTTCTGCACTGCCTCCTTCTTCATGCCCGCCTTGAAGCACTTCCTCAGGCGGCAATAGCGGCACTGGTTTCGCTTGTCTTTATCCACCACACAGTTGCGCGAGAATCTGGCAAATGGGAATTAGGTTTAGATAAGAAATTATTCTTTAATTAATCCCTGATCAATGCCCACCTGCACGTGTACTGGTGATTCTTCCTAACACTTCGCCTGAAGAATCCCTTGCAGCCATCGCAACTGGAGGCTCCGTAGTGCTTGCCCGTCGCCCGATCCCCGCAGATGGCGCACACTGTCGGTGACTGTTGCTGCTGCTGCTGTTGTTGCTGTTGCAGCTGCTGCTGACTGCTGCCACCACTTCCGCTGCCACTGTGGTTGTGATTCGGCGAGAACATGCTATTGTTGTTGGTGCTGCCACTGCTGGCACTTCCGCCTCCTGCGCTGCCCGCATTGCCGCCTCCGTTTCCGTTGCACAACGCAAAGTTTTCGCTGCTCTGGTTGCTGCTGTTGCTCAGTCCCAGGACGACGCCATTGGGACTGAGAGCATGGCCAATCGGACTGTGCGGCTGGGAGGCAGCCGGATAACCGGCGGCCAAGGCATCGGCATGCATTATGTGGCTTTCAGACTCTGCAAGGAGCAAGGAAATAAAGGAGATTAGTTGTGGGTAAATGAGGGATATCAAATGGTTTGTCATATTTACAAGAAGATGTATAGGGAATTTCACTATTTATAAGTATATTAGTTATTTTATTGAAAACATATTTTTAGAATCTAAACAACGTTTAAATTAACTTTTAAATAATGTTTGCAAAGCATTGAACCTGCCCAGACAGCATTTTATGAAATTTCTGTTCAAATTTGAGTCTTTTTCGAGTCAGCTTTCTGATTTAAAGTTAGCATAAATGCGCTCGTTTTCAGATCATAAATGATGCTGCCTTCGGGAGAAAATGGTATGCTAGCCGCAACACTAATCTTATAAGCTCTCTCTTATAACCCGTTCATACTATAACTGTAATCGACTCTTCTTCGAGTTATATTTCAATCGAATTTTGATCACCTAGAGAATACATTTGATATTGCATTACATTTTGCAATTCTTATTTATGAACATATTTTGAGAGCATTTATCATTCATTTTCGAGTTATTATACAGTAATTTTCGAGTCGCGCATAATATAAAACCTTTTTTTAATCATTTCAACAACTCCAAAAAGACTCATCCAGGGGGATTATTGTAAACATTATCTCTTAAATGCTGGGTGGGTGTGATCTCAATCCATCTCAACAGTCACTGATTTCCCCTGCTATTATTTTCACATAAATGTTTATAAACACCATTAAGAAAGGCTATAAAATATATAAATATTTATTTATATATGTAGGTATGAATTTAAAACTCAAATCAAATGGTATAGTGTTATTGTTCTTTGTTACTCATCCACAAAACGTGTCGTTAAATATATGCAGTGTCATGCTTAGATCAACAGTTTGGCAGCCGCAGGGGCTGGGCCACACATGAAAACAGTTTTACAAGCTACCTGCGCCTACGCGAATTCTATACAACAGTTTGACATTCACTGAGCGCAAGCAGTTTTGGCTGCACAGCAGTTTATATTACGTATACGTACACATTTTTAGGGATACTTTTGTAATTAAAATAGTAACAAGGCAGGTGTCGAACTACTTTTTCTTTGTTTTAATTATATTTTAACAAGAAAATGTTTTTAGAGAAGCTCCAGAATTTTTCTTAACAAGTGCAGATTTTATAGAAGTGCAAATTTGAACAACTTTTTCTTTGTTTTATTTATATATTGATAAGAAAATATGTCTAAATATAACGAGAGTATACAGAATCTTTAGAATATATTTTCTAAACAAGTAACCCTTCTAGCGAATACCCTAGAAATATGATTAAATGATTAAATAATCGTAAAGTCACAAAGATAAGGTGTATTTAAAAAGTATTCCTTGTTCCCTTTGTTCATAATTTTAACAACTACTTTTTTCACCGCAACTGTGCTGTGTATATACGATACATGTGTAATTTATTTTTTTGACCTGTGTGTTGCCTATCGTACAAATGGTAATATGGCGAAAAAGTTTTTTAAAATCGCGCAATAGCAACAAACAGAAATGTGAAAAGCAACAACAACAACAAACAGACCGTCACTTGAGGCCGTGTGGCTGGCGCTGCTGTCGCGTCTGCGTCGCCGTCGTCCCTCAGTCGCTGACTCCACCGCCGTAGCTGCCTTGGCGGCGGCTGCAACTGCGACGGAGACCCGCCCACCGCCCACTTTGCCACGCAACAGAATATCACCAACGGCGACGCGATCGCGATCGCGACTAGAAATTTTAACTCTACCGGACTTGCGCACCATTATAATGCAACTGATTACTGAAGAAACACACGACTCGAAAATTTTCAGTCGTATCGTATGTTGTCTTTGCCGCTCACTCTCGCTGTCGCTCTCCTTTGCTGCTGGCGCACAGTGGGGCCTTCTGACAAAATTGTTCAAGTACCTTCACATATGTCACCTGCGATAAGTCATAGGTATTAGATCAAAAAGAGTAGCCCATGTTTTTTATAAGTTGAACAATTACCTTTCAGTAACCTTTTTAGATTCTCAATTATTTCACTTGTTATTCCTTTTTGAAGAAATAAACCAAAAAAGGCCCCACTGTTTAGTGCTAGTGTGTGCGTTAATCGACGCTTAAATCAATTCAACTGTGTTTGCATATCTCACATACACACTCTTTTTAGCTCCCAGAGAGAGAGAGAGAGAGCGCAAGCTTAAAACCAGACTTGGAGCTCTCTCTCCCCACCAACACAAGGAGAATACAACACGAGCAGAGATAGAAATTCGTTTGGACGACCAGAGCAACAACAACGAGAGTAAAGTCACACGAATAAACAAATAAATAAAAAAAAAACTATGTGTATAAAAAAAGCCGGCTTTAATTTGGACATCGTTATGAGGCAGCACGAGAGTGTGTGTGTGCGAGTGTGTAAAAATAAAACATAACAGAAAATCTGTTGGGGAGACCGGAGAAAGAGAAAGAGAAAGAGAGAAACTAGAAATACTAGTAACACGAATATAGAAGAGGAAGAGGCGGTAAATAGTAGTTGCCTTTAATAAAAAACAATCAAAATACCCGCACAGTGGAGGGGATTTTTTCTTGTTTAGGTAATGCTTGATTTTTTAGTCGCAAATAGACTAGAAATATTTTATAAAATTTTAGAGAACTATATAAAATACTTCAAAATTGGATTAGAGTTAGGTTTATAGATTAAATATTTATCCTTTAACTTTTTGCAATTATTATTTAATACTAAATATTTTTTTATTTTAGTAATATTAAAAATTATAGTTTATTATTAGTTTATGTATTATTCAAATTAGCTCAAAAGCTCATTAAAATCGATTCTCTCACATATTTTAATATATATCATTAAATGTTTTAATAATACATTTTATAAGTCATCCCCATATCAAGTAGTTTTATACTTTTTTAATAAAACATTTCCTGTTAAAACTTTAAATTCACACTAACTACTTTACAAATACTTCATTAATTAAAAGCAAACACAATTTTCATCACTATACTAGTATTTCCCGGCGCATCTCCATCGCTTAATAGATTTGTAAACATTTACTGTCTTTATAGACTATTCATAAATACACTCGAATGGGTTAATTGGTTTGCTTGCTCACAGATTCTCAGACAATTAATCACGGCCCTTCGACACCTGATATCCTCACCGCTTGAAAATTGAATTCCAAATAAACGCAAGCACTCGAATAAGCAAAGTTTAAGTAACAAAAAAAACCAACACTAGTTGTTACGTTTAAAAGTTCTAATCTAACAAAAGTGTGTGTGCGTGGGGCTATCAGTTTTTATCACAGCTAATATGCTTGTTTTACCAGCTCAGCGAACACAAAATAAACCGAAGCAACCCAACCCAAAAAAAAAGAGAAATAATAATAATAAAAAAGGTAAATAAAAGCATAATACTCGTTTGCTATCATTTCGCATATAAAACTTTCTCAACGCCACAATCGCCTCTCTTTGGGGGGAAACAGGCCCCGGTGTAAGTTTTATTTTTTTAGCCAAGTCATCGTTAGAGTTCAGTTTTTGCTAACGCCGCGTCATCGTTAGTATTGCAAAAATGTTGTTCCTGCTGCTGCTGCTGCTGCTGCCATCGATGCCCCCTCTGAAGTGGGCAAATCGCAATCTGAGATTAGAAAATATCGGATTCTCGGGCGATTTGGTGAAAAATAATTTGGCGGATTTCTTATGCGTATTGCCGCATATAGTTTATGGCCGTTGATAAAAAGCAAGAGCCAGAAAAACACACGTTTACGATGTGTCCTAAGATAAGAAACAAGTGTCGGACCTGAGGGTACAGAAGAAGAACCTTAAATAAAAGAGGTATTAGGAAGTATATAATTTTATCTATTCATATTTAAATGGGAATGTGAGTGCGGGCTTTTCAGCTTAATTGGGCCAATTTATTTGCCAAACATCACAACAAAAGCCAAAGCTAGTGGCCAGCGGGCGACGAGCCCCCAAAGCCCCCCAAAAAAAGTATAAATAAATATTTTTGGAGAAGAGAGAATCGAGTATTTCGAGCTTCCATGTTAATTAACGTGTTGTTAATGCTCTTTTCATCTCTCTGCTTTAAGAAATACACATAGATTTAAAGCCACAAATTTGCATAAATAAACAAAGCTGTGAAAATAAGAGATAAACTAATTTGGTAAACCCGAAAATAATTAGTAATGCTATTATAATGGAACGCTGTTTTCTTATATGACATTACCAGACTTTAGAGAAGACTAGAAATACCCTTCGGATAGAGTAAATTATTATTTAGGCATGTGGACAGAATTTTAAATATATCTTAACACATATCTGTTGGATGGGAACTTTGCTCGATCTACGCAAACCAATGTATTTTTAGATACAATATTTATGTTTACCCAACCTCATATATTATTAAAAAAAAGAAGACCATTGTATGTATAAGCTCAAAAAGTGAAAGCATATATATTAAGTAAATAGATTTTTCTAAACAATTACCAAGTCTTCTTTATGATTAACTTTCATGATTATTTTTATCAAAATTACGGCTTTTGTGTGTTTAAATTTAATATCAGGTACCTGTGCTTCTATAAGTGTGTGTTTACTTTGCATTAGTCAACCATTAGTCACAGACAAATAATAAAATTTGATAAGAGCTGTGCAGTTTCCATGATTAGGAGAACTGGCATCCAAAAAGATTATAAATTGATTCTATGAAATACCTTTTTCGATCTTTATGAGAGATTTACAAGCTACAGTTTTATCTTAACAATATCCATAAATAGAGAGTGGTCAGCTTTTTTTTCTTTTTTTTTTTGAAAATGTGATAAGTTAAGATTAATGCTGTACATTTTTCCATTTGGTAACGTTTACCATTATTACGACGCCTTGAGCAAAAGTATTCAGTTCGGTGTTTAAAAATAGCTTTTATAATTCGTAATCATGTTTTTTCTTTTTTGTTGAGCTCGGATTAAGGAAGTCACAGCAAGATCTAGAAAATCTTGAATTATATTTGTGCACATACTCAGATTGAGAGAGAGAGAGAGAGCAATTTAGCTAAGACCTTAATTATTGTTTAGTTTAATCGGCGTTGCGAACGACTGGCATTAGCCTACATATGTGTGTAATTTGAAACCCCTTGCCACCGCCAGAAACCCCCTTTTCCGTTTACAATCCCAATCGAGCTCCAATACAGACTCTTATCGCCGGCAGAGACTCAATAACGTGCCTAATGGCAGCCGAGCGAGCTCCCAACCGTCGCTGATAGCACACACGGCGTATGATCAATTTTTAAAATCGGCGAACGCAGTGAAAACATTCGAAATCGAAACCGAATCCGAAACAATAGCTGTGCATACGTTGTCCACATGCGACAAGAGCAATTAGCAAAAAAAAAAAGCAAAAACAAAATACAATTGAAGCAGAGGAAAATAAAAAGTGAATCAGCGAGATATCAGTTGTTGTTACTCCTATTCCCTGTACTTATCAGCGAAGGGTATATTGAATTCGTGCACATTGCATGTATTTTGAACAAGGAAGTGTTGATGGTACAATAAAGAATAATAAGCAGGTGTTCTTGTTGAGGATCACCAGCCGAGTAGATCTTATACAATAAATCGTATATGGTAAGCAAATTATAATTTCAAAGCCAAAAAATAACAAAGTTGCTAAGACCGATCATTTATGTGTTTCCATAAACGAAACTTTGAAGAAACTGCTATGGGAGCTGAAAAACATTTAAGTATCCATCTCTGATTTACTTTGAATTAATTCCACTTTAAAAAGCTTACCAAAAAACAATATAAATTTTTAAAAAACACCCCAAGTACCTAATAAATACCAGAATTCTGATATACAATGGCTACATATTTAACCTAAGTTGTTATGTACTGGGAATTTAGCAATTGATATAGCTTTCAAGAAACGTTTAAATTTAAAACGGCGTGCCACAGGTCAAGCTCAATAAATATGCGTAAAACGGACGTCGCAAAATACTGTCTAATTGCCAGGTGGAAATCTAGCTTCGTAAGCAATCCTACGTTACATATATAATATTATCAGTGATTCGCGCAGCTGCATGCACCCACCCACCCACGATCTGACCTCATGGCACCGCCCAGAAATGATGCAACTCTGAAGGTCGCCTGTTCCTTCCCCTAAGATAACCGTTCGAGGTGCCGAAAGTTCCTTGAACTTCTCACAAGGCTTTAGTTTATGGCGCAGCTTCTTAATTGCATTCGTAATTTCAGGGAAAGACCTACGGAAAGTGTCTTTGGCTCCTCCTGCCAATTCAGTTAATGATCTTGACCCTGCCACCGAGAGGTTGTATTTAATATTCGCAAACGGCAATTAAATTCAATTTCCGACAAACAATTTCCACAATACATTTGCTAAGTACTACCTTATGGGCATCACCCAGCCGAAAAACCAAGTTTAGCATTGCATCATCAACGGATAATCAAAGGGGGAAAATCTAGGACTTGAGTGTGGCTGAGGCAAACACTTGCGAAGGGAAATATCTGTGAAATCACTGCAAATATTGGCCCTCCACATCAATCAGACCACAAGCAAACGTTGAGCTCATCTCCAGGGATGATCTTTATAGAATGTCATTCGCACTCCATCGCCAACTTTGGGGGGCAATTCCATCTATTTCATCATGATCAGCATTATCCCAGCGGATGTTTGCGCTGGACATTAGAAATTGTCAACTTACAATTAGATGTGCGAAAATGTGCATTGTCAGATTGACTTTAGAGTGCAAATATTGGTCAATTAATGGCATATTCATACTGAGAAAAATAAGGTACTCTAGAGATAAGTTCTAATTCGAGTGAATGAAACAAGTTATAACGATTTTTTTTATTGGTTTGGAGCTACTTTTCTAAATGTTAAAAAGTGGAATAACAAGTGTTTCCAATATTCTCTTGAAATTATTTACCAAAATATCTAAACAATTCTATTTTACAAAGTACTAACGCTTTTGCTTAGTGTACTATCGATGCATTGGGGAGTGGCTTATGAAAATAGGAAAAGCCACCTTGTGGTTGTGAAATTCTTTAGCCAGTCAATAGATGCATTGTAAACATTAGAGGATTTAAGTATTTTCCAGCTAACCGCATGCCATCACTGGCTTAAATTGGGCTAGGTTAGGTCAGCCAAAAAATAAAAATAAAAATAGCAAAATGGTAGCTTTAATGAATGCGTTCGGCTGGCCATCGAGCCGCTCAGGTTTTGCCCGCTGGGCTTGATCCAATTAAAAGCGAGACAGCGTCTCGTAAGATTCAACTTTTTATTGGCATTATCATTATTTTTATGACTAATAATTGCGCTCATATTGTCTATAATTAAAATACTAAAAACGTCTCAATTAAATTGTTATTAACAAAAAGCCAAAGCGGCAAGCAAGACACACCGACCAATCAGACAGCAAAACGCCAGCTAAAACTATCTTATATACATATATATGTACCTATATGTGTGGATCTTTAGATCTGAATGCTGAAAGTAAAACTTCTCGCCGGCCAGCAGCACTTAGAATCGAGTCAAGTGTAATTTCCATTAACTATGTTTGTTATGGTCGCTCTGTCCGTCTGGCCTCTTAATTGGGCGCTAACGTGTTTGAGATACATTTGTATCTCCAAATAGCAAATAGCACCGACAACCGACAACCTACAGCCGACAGCCGGACAGCAATTAAAACAATCCTCTCCTTGAACCGCATATCATGACATTTAGAACCTCAGTGCGCGCGCTCGCTCTTAATTCACCCAAAGCTCAGCTCTAAATTACACGCGTCTTGGGATTCGATCAGATTTTTTATCGTGTCTGGGTCATGACCCAGACTCAGAGAGAGAGAGAGAGTCTTCCTCCTTTTTTATGGGGTGTTGTGTGCGATTTCTAATTAGCATCCGAGTATTCGAGCCCTCTCACAATCGCTGTTTCCGCGAAAAGCTAACTGCAAGTCACGGTGACGGGAACTGTGACTGGGCGTGTGTGAGCTCAGATTAAAAGTCCCCAAACGAAGTCTTTATTGACACTTTTATGATTTAAATATAAAGTTTTAAATGGATTAAGCATGAGACAACAGGGTAAGCATGAGACAGCAGGTTCTAGAAGTGGACCTACCTCAAAGAGAATATATATTAATACAGTATTTCAATTAATTCAAATAAATAAAGTCGTCAGGGTGAGCACTACCTAAGAAATATCTACGAAAGGGAGAGTCTTTGTATTTATAATCGCATTAAAATATCTTGCAGATCCCTTAAAAACCAACAAGTCGAATTCAAATCAAATCCTGTACATATTTAAAGACAACAATAAATTAATTTGGATTAACTCCATTTAAACTTCGATTTCTTATTATTTTATTTACTAATTTATATTAATTTTTTAGTGGCAATATAGTGTATTTAATACTTTTCCTAAGAACCTACCATTCGATATGTGAAGCGTTCCACTCTTGCCTTATCATTTTGTGATTTTTGAGTATCTCAAGTGTCTGACACTCAATCAGACTCAATTTTCTCCCCAATTTCGACAATACTTATCGATGGCTACTGGGCTTCTATGTAGATGTACATCTCAAGTGGCCATTTCAACATGCCGCGAAGTTCGCCTGTACCTTACACATATGTCAGTGATATGCATATAGTAAGGCTAGTATTTCCGGTTAGATCACTGCCATTGGAGACCCAGTGATTAGAATCAATAGAGTAGCTGAATAATTGCAAGAAATTAAGTAGAAATCGAACGTGTATTTGTAGTTGAAGTTGTTTTTCCTGTGATTGCTGGGGTTACACCGAGCCATCGCCTAGAGATGGGGTCTACTTATATATCCGTAAAGGTATCAGTAATTTTAGTGTAGTGAAACTGACCGAATGAATGGTATGGCTGGTAATTAAACCAGCCAGTCGTCTGGGAAAATGTCATTCCAAAATATTTTATTTCGGCTGACTGCCTTCGGTTATGTTGTTTCTAAATTTGACTTGATAATCGCATACCTCGCTATTCAGTAATAAAAAATATGATGAAATAGACAAAAACATACTTTTTAATGGTTTAAAATAATAAAAATAATGAAGTTCTAAACAAAGAACTCAAGATAATGATAGCAACATAAATTGAACGAAGCGTGGAGCAGTCTAGATTATAATAGGAATATTTTGTGTACCCTTTGCGAGGCAATGCCAAGAATCCTCGGCAATATTGGCCAATTCCGCTTGCCCTTGGTTGTTTTCGACTTTCTCCGCTTCTTGGCTGGCAAAGGAATCTTATCGCCGCTAAATGCACAAGGCACAGAATCATAATCGCTGATAAACATTGCAATAAAGCGAGTTTTATGGTGGGCCAGCTATAGCTGATAATGTGGCCAGGGTGCCACGATATATCGTCTACCCCCAGTAAAAAAGTTGCAGCCGAGGGTCTCACTTATCTGCAGCCAGATATAGACGCAGATAATATACCCACATCGGACGGGATGATGGAGCAACGAAATCCAAGCATTTATTTTATTGTTTTTGCAAATCGATGGACACATAATGAGCTGCGATCTGGATGGATCGTGTCGCCTGATTTTGGGCTATGAATTGTTTTCGATGTTGTCATGGCCGCAATTAAGTGTATCTTATCAGAGGCATTCAACTCTGGGAACAAAACACATTGCTTAGACGCCTAGTCCGGGCCCAAATATACCCTGTACTACAAATTATTGAGTCTTAAGTCAGTTCTAAGGATAGAAACCACAGATTTTTGGATTAGGTTTCAAGAAATTAGTCTTATCTTAAACAATTATAGCCCCAATATACCCCACGCAGCTTCTCGGGCTATCAAAGTTTTGCAGATTCCCTCTTATCATCGTGACTCGAGATTATTTTATATAGCAGGGGATTCCTGAACATATTTTTAAATTAACGCCAAAGATCTTATCTATTTTAATGTAGATGAATAGCAAACTGCGCATTTAAAGTTCTTTGTTATGAAAGGCGAATATAGCACCTATCGGATCTATCAAACTTAAATAGAGACCTTTGCATCAGAAGATATTAGAATCAACCTAACTACCTACTTTTCTTATATTTTTAATGCTAGGAATATTAAATATTATGATATTTATGATTTTTAGGAACACTTATTAATGATTGTATTTTATAGTAACAGTCTTTAATTCGGAATCCCAAAGCATAAAAACATTATCTCTTCATTAATTGAGTTATTAAAAAAACATAAATCCAGTAATTAGATGGATTACTGATTGGTAAGCCCAAATTTACCACCTCTTTGCGATTAATTGGTACATAAAAACCCAATCAAATCAGATATGACCAAATCTCTTCAAATTGTGATGGTGAGTCTTAAAAAACTTTATGAAATCAAGTCATAAATTCGTCTAAGATCCAGGGATCTTGTATTTCTGATCACAGATAACCTTGTTAACCAACATTTTCGCCTCCTCTCAACTCACCCATAATATGTAAGAGGTTTTCCTCCAAAAGAAAGGCATCATCGTAGCTGGAATTTGTCAGATTCTCCGTTTTCATATTTAGCAAACTGGGCAACATTGAGGCGTACATTTGGATTGCTTTTAATCTTTGCTGATAATTCAATCCGGTTGGCTACGATTAATTTTCGCAAAAGGGTGATGGGAGACTCGTTTCTAGTTCCTTTTACTTATTTTTCAAGATGGCAGGCGGCGAAACACGTAGTAAATATTTGAGAATCCTTCACACTTTTTTGCTGTTTTTGTTATTTTAAGCAAAATTTACTTTTTCACAAACGCTTGTTGCTTTTGTCGCTTCTGCTGTTGCTGGCTGCTGCTGTTGTTGGTGCTCATTTTTTCGTGTTGTTTTTTTTTTGTATAATTCTCGACGCTTTGGCTGCTTTTATTTGAAGCTAAGGTGAGGGGCCAGAGACACACTTAAGTAAAGTTAAATATTTGCACAAATTAAAACCGAAAATAGCTGAAGCGATGAAAGTTAAGGAGGCGCGAGGGAAAAGCACACCGAATCGAGGCGAACCGTCGGCAATTGGTTCGATGGGATATATATCATTAACATACGAGTCTGGCTGCGAGTTGCATAAATAAATAATGCAAGACCGGTAAGTAAGTAAAACAGTGGAATAATCACAGTCCTTAATCGGGAATCCTTTTTGTTATTTATTTTAATTAGGAAGGTAAGGTAAGGTAAGCCGGCTTGTTGGGTTTCTGATTTATTGCGGAAAGGGTGAGCCTGCGGCGCCCTGCGGCTGTCTGTATTATTACCGCCTAGTGCAAAACACTGACTAAACCTCAAATAATGTTCTCAACACGTACTAACTGTCTTAATATTATTTGTTGTAGATATAGGAGCCGACGGCACCGACGACACCGACCACACGACGCAGTGCCGACGAAAGCTTTGGATCGTTCGGCTCAAAGCTGACCGTACGTACATACAGCCCCCGGCAGCGATCGTACGAAAACTTTAATAAATATTATTACCTCTCTGCCGGTGGCTATGGCTATTGCTATTGCTATTGTTGTTCTTGTTCTTGTTATAGTTGTTGCTCTGCTGGCAGTGTTATTATTATTATTATTGCAGCAGTCGGTCGTCTTGGCAAAATTGTTAACAGTTCGGACCGCTCGGATCGCCTTCGATCGTCTTCGGATCGGGGGGCATGCGCAGAAGTGCGGCGCAGCTATGGCCGGTCTTATCAGTCCCCCGATTAAGCGGATCCCAGAGATACACACACTCATATATACAGCAACTCAAATTGTTTAATGGCACATATAATAAAACCATATCTCTGTGTATATTTGTTTGGGGCTCTATATGTTTTCGAGCTTTCATTTAAATAAATAGTTTTTATTGCTTTTTTCCTTCGTTTTCACAGTTCTCTAGATTAGCCA
>JAEIIH010012859.1:0-17577 GCA_018904745.1 Drosophila orosa
AGACCCTTCTTCTTTTCTCTTCGTGTAATAGCTACACACTGGGCAAATTCATTTGATTAATGCTGCATTTAATGGCATTCCTTCCTACCCCTCTCAACCACTCCCCCTCCTCACCACATTGTGGATCTGGACAAACCACAAGACAACAGAAAAGGTAAAGAGGCATAAAAACGCAACCGAAGCGGACGAAACGCAGCACAACAAACCGATGAAAGATAAAAACCGAAAGTTTTGATGTACATACGTCAGGTTCTCCTTCTGCCCCTCCTCCTCCTTGGCCTTACCCTCACCACTCCCCATAAATCCCCCCTGCACTACGCCCCTCGCCGAAGGGCCACAGGAAGTGCAGTGCAATGCACAGGGCGCACAGTCTCAGGCAGTGGAGCGTAGAGAAGAAGAGTCAATCACTTGAAAAAATTTAAAGAATATATATTTTTTAATATATTTTTAGGTTTTGTATATTATTTATCAATTATTTGGTAATTAAAAGGTCAAAAGAGCTTAAAAAGATGGCCTATAAGGAAAAGGCGCCAGAAAATGTAGCCAGAAACATCTTGAGCAACATGCATTAGTGCCTGTCAACATACTGATGTTGCAGAGCCTTATTAGCAACATTTATGAATAGAAGGACAAGAGAACATGACTAAATCAACTCGCCTGGTGATGTTGGTCTACAAAAGAATATGTTTTATGGATTAGAAACTTCTCCTGCTAGAAAATATTTAGAAGATCAATTATTACTACCCTTTTCTTGATAAAAATCTTAAAGTACACGGACATTTTGTGATGTTGGTCTAGAAAAAATATATTTAAGGGTACAAAAGTTATATACTAAACTAAGATTTAAAAAAATACATTTTCACTACAACATTTTTTTAATCTTTAAAATAACACTTAATTTTCTGCAGTGCCTTTGTTGATTCCCTTCAAGTAGCAAGTGCAGTTGCAGTTCTTGGCCTCGTGTTGAGGCAGCGGCGTCACGTGATTGATGTTCATTTAGTTGCATTTGCCTTTAGGCAGAAAAATGCATAAATTTAACAAAACAGCTCCCCGATCTGGCCATCCGCCGCACCCCCTTTCGTGTAAACAAAACGCGAGTTTTTATATGCACAATCTGGAGTGCATGTGTTTGGGCCACAGATAGTATCTGTATCTGGTCCCTGGGATCCGCATCTGTAGCTGGGCTGTCAGCACGGCCACGGCACCGTGGCTGTGATCAAAGCCACCCAACACACACAACAGCAGAGAAGACCTCTTCCTTCGGGCCGCTATATTTATACACCAGCCTCATCTCAAGTGCTTTTAGCTAATTAATTAACTAATTAATTTGTAGTTTCGGGAGTTGATTTTAATTGCAGCTGCTGTGGGGATGTGTCTTGGCGCCAGCTGAAGCTAAGTGGGTTATGTGATTACAGCCCCAAATCCCCTGCTGGCCAGGGGCTCCTCCCATCAATCTCATAATTTTTGAACAGCGGCAGACGAAAACTATTAAAATATGCAAGGAGCTGGAGAAGATGGGTATCATTGCTCCTTCTCTTTTAAGTTTTCCTCTTTTTAACGATTTTATTCATGCTGCTGCATTGTCTTAGCCGGAGCTTTTCTTGTCTCCATTTTCCTAGGGAATAATGTTCAATTAAGCGGATAGACAAGTGACATTTTCACTTGCTACATTTAACAAATTTGAAATAGAAAATAAATTGAGGAACAGCTTTGGAAAAAGGGGGTAACAAGTAGAAACTTTAACTTACTTTAAAGGGGTATTTAATGTATTAAATTAATCAACTAATAATAAAGCCTTCATAAGAATTTATAAATTATATATTTTGTCTCTTAGCTTGGCATTCCTGCTTATAAAGCAATGTTTAAATACTTTTCATCACCAAATAAGTAATGCAAAGTACCTGAATTAAATATAAACAGAGTTAATTCACAAATTAAACTAAATAGAAACCAGCAAATATCAACAAACCTTCCAGGAAATACAACAAAAAACATAGATACATATATAAATAAGCAGCTGTATCGCATTATCTGGGAATTAAAGACAAATAATCCCGGCAAATGCAAGCAATCTCTGTGACAAAGTTCAGCCATCCTCTCCCATTTGCTGGGATCATAAAAACTGGGGAAGACAAAACGCTGACAGTGTGCCGGGAAACTAACCGATGACTACAAAGAATTAAGCAGACAGTGGAGGAATTAAACAGACGGCAATAAAACCAGGACTCCGAATCAACTCAGTAGCAAAAAAAAAGAAAGAAAGAACAAAATAAAAGCAAAGAAAGAAGTGAAGCGCAGTCAGACCAGAGCCAGACGATGGCTGAGGAGTCCTGGCTGAAGGACGACGACCATAAAGAAGTCGGGGGACATTCCAAACATTTGCTCGCCCAAAAAGGGGTTGTTGGACTCTGGGAATATCAGCTGAGCTGAGAGAGAGAAATGTGTGTTCGGTGCGAGGAAAGGGAAATGAAATGCAACATTAACACGAAACATAAACATAAAATGAGAAATGGCAGCGGCAGCGGCAGCAGCAACAATGGCAACCGAGCCGGCAAAGTCATAAAAACCAAACAAAATGCAAAGACACAACAGCGCCCAGCACATTGGGGGGTTCTCCTCGTCGAAGGGGTTTCCAGGACGAAAACCACCCCCAAATCGGCACAGCACCCCCATATATATATATATATTTGTACATATATCCTATGTTGGCTGTATCTGTGCTCTAGACACAAGTTCAAGTTGACTGCAGTTGGCAAGTTGGGTTTTTATTTTACGGATTCGCCCGGATTCCTTCGGGGGTGTGTGGAACAGCAGCGGCGGCGGCGGCGACGGCGGGGGGAACCGGATAATTTTCATTTTGTGAATGCCGGAAAAACGCATAAAATTTTACGAGCCGAGCTCAGAGAACATTAAAGGGGACGACGATGACGATGACTACGACAGACAGACAGACAGACAGACAGACAGACGGAGAGACTAAAAAACAGAAAAACAGACACGAGCTTGGTAAAGTAGAAACCATAGCTAACTTTTTGGCGCGCTAGCCTGTGTAACCTCTCTTTGGCACTGAAAAAAAATTAAGAAAATTTAGAGATTAGAAAATATAAGGAAGAGAGATTTTTAAGAATTTTGTTAGTATTTTAAAGGTCTTAAAAATGAGTCTGATAAAATTTTATGAACAGAATTCTTTACAGATTTCGAAGAAGATAACCTTTTGATCACATATTTTTATGAAACTATCTGAGGTTCTCTAGAAAACACTAGGGGCTTTAAAACTCTTAAAAATGTATATAGAAATACGCAATTCAATTTTTGGGATACCAAAATGCAGTGTAAACTTGTTATTTATTTACGATTTAAATTAATTTGCAGTATAATTTCGGACACCTTTTTTAAGCGAATTTAAAAACCCTTCTGAGGTTTTTATCACCCCGAAAAATACCTTTTTTTAATTTACTAAATTAAAGGTTTAATAAAGATTAATTGAAATATATATAATTGTAACCCAGGCAACCTTATATATTTAAAGATTCCTTTAGGATAAAATTCCCCACAGGCCGCTCTCCTAAAAAGGATCACATTTCTCCCCGTGCATCCCTCCAGTCTCTCTCCCTTTCTAACCTACAGGATTTTCTTTATTTTCCTTTTTGGCATTTATTTTACTTTTGGCTTTTCTCTGTTGTTACACGAGTTGATCATTAGCAACTTTTTGGGGAAGGCATTAGAGGGAAATAGCAGCAGCAACAGAAGCGTAGTTTCCCATTCAAAAAAGGGGACTTCTGTCCTTGCAACCGGGCAAAGGTCGCCCCACCAGCACCCACCACTGTCAATAGAAATCGAGGAAAATCAGCAAATCAGGGACAGGGACAGACCAGACTGTGTGCGATAATCGAATGTTTAACGTTTTAATTTGAAAAGCGTTTGGGGGACAACATTTTGCGCTGAGACAGCGACGGCGACCAACGGCCAACTTTAATTAAAGATTCAACGATAAGGCAAGAGAGCTCCTAGAGCTTACACATTCCTCTGTGTCTGGTCATAAATTTTCCATAAATGACCAGAGAAAATTGTATTCCAAGTTGATGGAAAACTCAACTCATCGATTTGGTGGGTGAGCTGGAAAATAGTTCTCATTTGCCGAGTGATTATCTTGAAACAAATTTTGATTTGCAAACTGCAACAGCTTCAGCGCCAATTTGTGAAATGGGTCAATAACTTGTAAGCCGCTTTGTGCAACCAATTCAAGTGAAATGGAGTGGAGTGGCCGGAGGGCTGCGTAAGTCCATTAACGTTCACAATTACTGACGGCCACTTCAGAGAGCCACCAGGCAGCAGCAGCAGCAGCAGCCACTTGTAGGGGCTCGGTTGCCCATTGGGAAAGTGGAAAATTGGAAGAGTGGAAAAGTGGCTTTATGACAGCGCTGAAAACATAGCCACTCGACACAAGCCGGCCGGTCAAATAATCTATTTTCGATTATCAATTAATTATATTTTCATAAAAAGTCAAGCGATAAAAAGCAAACTGCAGCACTGCAGCGATATCTTATCGGGGTTTTTCAGAGCTAAAGAGAAGCACAGTTGACGAAATAAGACGCAGTCGGCACACTTATTTCTCCCTTTGGAGTAGAAGCAGTAGAAGGGGTCTCAGTCCGACTGTCAATTCCGATATCTATAATTCCCGCCCGCCTTTCGACATTTACTTCCCCGTTTGTTTACCCAAGGCGTCTCTATTTCTTGTTGTATTTGTATTTTTTTTTATGGGTTCCAAACTCACAATCCGCCTTCTCGGCATTCCAGCAATTGTTTACAGCGATTGTGGTTTATGCTATAGCCCTCCTCTGCCAGCCAGCCCCAGCGAAAAGTTTTTAACAAATTTATTTTGTTTTGGAGCCGTTGCCTGAGTTTTATTTTCCACGTTTTTCACGCCGCGGCACGTTGAACGTGTGAATGATGACTCCGCGTTCTCTTCTCCTTTTTTGAAACTCCCACACAACTATGGTATATAGTATATAGTATAGGGTATAGTGTATAGCTGGAGGTGTCAAAAGATCTGCAGCCTCTGACGCTGCATACATCAGCCTAATGAGAGGCTCGTTAATTAGCGAGACGCGGCATTCAGCTCGTAATTTGAGTTACAGTTAGGCCAGGTTTTCCTACCTGGCAAGGTGGCGAAAAAAAAAACAGTTGTTCGAGGGGGTTTCTAGTTCCGAAGTTTGTGTACTTGCAGAGAGGAAAAGATAAAGATTTACGAGCATCAACACGGTAGCACAAAGAACACACCTAGAGAGAGAGGCAGAGATCTTTGCTAACAGACTTATGAGCTTTCCAGGTAAAGATACTAACTGAGATGGATTTCTGAGATAGATACTATCCCCAACAGCGGAAGTTGTTACAGGGTTATATCTTTGTGTTGGAAGTTCAAGAAGTTAGAGATAAATGGCTCAATATTTATACTAGCATTTATCTTAAAGAAAACCAAACAATGAGCAGTTTTTAACCACGAAAACAACATTAAAATGTTATATTTATTTTTATAAATAATTGTAAAAGCTGAATCCAGCTTTTAATATTAAACAAAAGTATTTCGAACCGCGTTCTTGAGATACTTGGTATCTAAAAATTGATATTATTAAAATTAAAATAAAATGTTTGGTATTTCGAGCCGTATTCTTGAGAATATCTACAAATTGGTAAAATTAAAATTAAAATGAAATCTTTGGTATTTCGAATTGTGTTTCTAAAATATATATTATATTATATATATATAATAATATTCCCCACCTAAACTAGTTATTTGTTCTTGGCAATAAAAAACCTCTTTACACTTCAGTTACCTTTAAATTTTCCCAAAATAAATTAATACTTCTGGTAAATCCTACCAAAAGTATTATAAAAATACTTTCTATACTGTTTACCCAAACCAGCAACCCATTTTACGATCAATGCTGTTTACAGGCATTTCCACACCTCTGTTTCTGACTCCAGGTACACAAGGGGATTCACCCCACCCAGAGCCAAATCTCTCAGATGTTTGGCCATCCATTAGATACTCTCGTTCGCAAGATGTCTAAGTGCCAATTAGTTCACTCTACTGTCATTTTGGTCGTAACATATACCCAAAGTTTGTGCCACAGGCCAACCTCACAGAATGTCCAAGTCAGAGTCGGAGATGGAGATGGAGTCGGTGACTAGAGTTGGAGATGGACGTGCCCCAAGCAAATACAAACAAGCGACTACGAACACAAATACGCTTCAAACTTTTGACACTTCCTCGACAGCAAAGACGACGACGACTACGACGACGAAGACGAAGGCACAGTCCCCTGTTTATTGAGTTGTTGCTGTCGCTGTCGCTGTCGGTCTATGCCACCAAATAAGTGTCTACAAATATTTAGAGGCATTTTTTTTGTTCACTGACTGACTCTGAGGCAGAAGTAAACAGAGTCGGCGTTGCCCAAACAAGATTTATGTGCATATGTAAATTTCTTTAACGCGGCCAGCAAACCGCAGAGCCAGAGACCAGACCTGGCAAACATTCAGATAGGAAAAATATCCATAAAACATACATCAGCATCTCTAGTCTCCTCCTTCTTAGAGTCGCAGATAAAAAATGTTTTATGAAAATTATAATGCCACCAAAGGCAGGGGAAATATATATGTATATATGAATGTTTTCAACCAAAAACAATTTAAATAATTTATAGGCAAGTTCAAATTAGAACTTTAAGGCTGAAACATGGCCGGGCGATTGACAATTATCACTCCTAGATACAAAAGTATCTCATTCACAGCGGCAGATGCACGATGGCAGCCAGAAGATATGACAGAAGGCTCAAGGGTAAAAAGTCATTACACTGGAGGAAAAAGTATATAAGAAGCTAGTAGAAATGTAGAGGAAATACTTAAGGAGTTTAAAGGGATTTTAAACAATCCTAAAAGAAGAAAGCTGTTGCATTTCTTCATATACTCTTCTAAAATAGATCGAAAAGGGCTGTTATTTAATTACAAATAGGAAATATACTATTTCCTGTTAATCTATGTTAAAATCTCCCCTTCTCTGATAAATTTTCCATTAAAAATGATTCTATTTTCCCCCTGTGCATCAATTGTGTATGCTAGCGTGTCTGCATCATGACCGGCCACGCCCCTTGCGCCTCTGGCTGCCACTAAAACATAAATTAAGCCCTATGCCAAAGCATAAAGCACATAGAACGTATAGCACATAGCATAGAGAGCAGCCAGCACACATTCTTCTTTAGCATTGCAGTCTTTTTTCTTACCTGCTTTTCCATGCGCTTTTCTTTTTTCCGCCACACAACACTCTTTTCTCATGCAGCAATTGTTGGCAAGTACCGTTCCATTCCGTTCCGTCTGCTCCGACGAGGAGGAAAACCTGGGGAGGAGCATTTACATATGGAAAAAAGAGGGGGAGCGGGCGAGGGAGATGCATATGGGAAAGGGTCTCAGTCCTCTGACTGACAGTTCAATTTATGCTTCCTCGGCACCTTAAATGGGCTGCCAGGCTTCGGCGATAAAGACAAAGATTGCAGCGTCGTCGTGTTCGGCGCTGAACTGACGATAAAATGCACTTAATGCTCCGCGAAATACTTTTGCTCAGAAAAAATAAACCCAAGAAATAACCAAAGGGGAAAAAATCCAAAGAGAACGAACGAGCAAAGCGAATTCGCGCAGCTAAGAAAACGCATTAAGGCTAAATGTATCTTCCGGATATATTATGCATATTTATGGAATGCCAGCCTATATGGTTTCACCCAGGCAGATCGATAACTTCTTTCGAGGGGACTTTGTGGGGTCTTAAGTTCCACTAAAAGTATGTGGAACTCTTGGAGAAACCCTCGCTGCTTTGCTGGAGCATTAATTCAATTAGTTTATAGCCCCCACACTCAGTTCTTGGCTTCGATCGAGAGCGACTGCCTTCCAATATAAAACAGTGAGAAAAATCAGGCAAAACCCCAAGGAATATACACTTTAACCATTCTAATCCTAGTTTTCACTATGTAAATTAATTTTCGTAAGACCTAAGTTTATTTCTTATTATATTTAGAACTTCATCATCATATTTTCTTGCCAATTTTTACCAGTGCATCTTTATAACCCATATCCTCCGCCTTATCCCCCTTTCAGATCTCGACTCGGCCAGTGTGCAGCTGCTGGGCAACAATCGCAACGAACTGCTGCTCAAGTGCCACGTGGAGGGCGCCTCTGGGGATCAGGAGCCGCTCCAGATCGAATGGTATCGCAACAGTGCCAAGCTCAGCAGCTGGATGAACGTCCAGCTGGACCAGCATCGCCTGGTAGTACGCCAGCCCTCGGCCTCCGATGATGGTCTCTACCGTTGCACTGCCTCCAATGCAGCCGGCCGAGTGATGAGCAAGCAGGGCTATGTCTATCAATCCAATGTGAAATGCCTGCCCAGGTTGCCCAGAAGAAAGAACCAGAAGCTTCCGGAGTCCTGGAACAAGCAGACTTTTCTGTGTCGCGGAAAGCGTGGCGGATCGGGTGGCATAGAGTCACTTCCCGCAGCTCCCGAAGACTTGCGTATTGTCCAGGGACCCACTGCCCAAGTTATCATCAAGGAGGGCGAACCGGCTGCCCTGACCTGTCTCTATGAACTCCCCGCTGAGCTGCAGAATCAGAGGATACAACTCCGCTGGCGCAAAGATGGCAAAATCCTGAGGCAAGTGGAGTTAGGCGGCTCAGTGCCTATACCAGGACACTCCTCAGACTCTGGCAAGGATGCCCTGCTCAGGGAAGATGCTCGCCTAGTGCTGCACAAGCAGAATGGAACATTGAGCTTTGCCAGCATCATAGCCAGCGATGCGGGTCAGTATCAGTGTCAGTTGCAACTGGAGGGTCATGCACCTATCAACTCTGCACCTGGAATCCTGGAGGTCATCGAGCAGCTGAAGTTTGTGCCGCAGCCCACGTCCAAGAATCTAGAGCTGAATGCAGTGGTGGCCAAGGTGCATTGCAAGGCCCAGGGCACACCGCCGCCGCAGGTCCAATGGCTAAGGGTGAGTGTTGCTAAAAGAAAGTGATTAAGGAGGGAATATCAGGGTATTTTTGTTAGTTTTCCAATGAAATTAAGTTTGCTAAGCTTAAGTTTATTCAGGTCTCATCATCATCGTGAAGGTGATGCCTGGTACTTCATTTTCACAGCTCTAAAATGCTGCAATGTTTGCGTTCTCTCCCTTTTCCCAGGGATACCCAGAATGACCACATGTCACATGACAAATTGAAAAACGCGAAACGCGCCGCTGGGCAAACTTTTCCTTGCACAAAACAAACCGTTTCATATGCAAAACTCTATTGAGTCTAAGCACCCTTCGCTTGGCCCATTCCAGTTACCATTTTTGGCAGTTACCACCGATGCCCAGTTGTACATTGATGCCAGATGTTGGCCATGGCCAACCAATTTCGGCAACTGTTTGTCTATTTGGACACACGGCACACGGGCCTAAAAAAGATGGGGGCCCGAAAGCCTTTCAAAAGAAGTTTTTCATTTTGCCGAAAAACAAACCCGGCTCAAACCTGTTCAAAGTGTATGCGTAGTTGTGTGTTTTCCTTTTATTTTTCTTTTTTTGTTCCACGTTGTTTTGCTGAATTTTTGATGAAAACGCAGGGGAACACACGTTGGCAAATTGGTTGGCAATGGTCACATGTCTATCTCTATTTGTGATATGCACGAGAAGAAAATCAATGCGAATCTACGTGAATTACATATCTTGGTTTTTAGATTCAAGTCGACATAATTTAACATATCATTGCATACTTTTAGACACTTTAAAATATGTTTGAGGAACATTAAAAATTCACCTAAAACTTTAAAGTACTTCTAAACTTTAAACATATTTAAAAAATATTTAAATAGACATTTAATGGCTTAAACAACTTATAAAATTAATCAAAAAACTCCAAATTTTTTCCCCTGCAGGATGGCTCGAATACCTCGCTGCCCGATCAAGTGGAAGTGGATGCCAATGGAACGCTTATCTTCAGGAATGTCAACTCAGAGCACAAGGGCAACTACACGTGCCTGGCCAGTAACTCTCAGGGTCAGATCAATGCCACCGTGGCCATAAATGTGGTGGTAACTCCCTGGTTCAGTGTCCCACCAGTGGGTCCCATAGAGACCGCTGAGCTGGGCACTGCAATAATGCACTGCCAGGCAATGGGTGACCCCAAACCCACCATACAGTGGGACAAGGATCTCAAGTATCTCAGTGAAAACAACACGGATCGGGAGAGATTTAGGTTCCTGTCGAATGGCACCCTGGAGATTCACAACGTTCAGGTGGAGGACGAGGGCAGCTATGGCTGCACCATTGGCAACAGTGCGGGACTCAAGCGAGAGGATGTCCAGTTGATGGTAAAGACTGCCGGCGATGGTTTTGCGCCCGAAGAAAGCAACGGGGATGGTTTCCTAGTCACACGAGCTGTTTTAATCACAATGACGGTGGCCCTGGCCTACATAGTCCTCGTGGTGGGTCTTATGTTGTGGTGTCGCTATCGTCGACAAGCCCGCAAGGCGCGCCTGAACGAGCTTAGCACCAAGGAGGCTGGCGGAGATCAGCCAGAGCCCGCTGCCAATGGCAAGGGCTCCGAGCAGGAGCCGTGCTTGTCCAAGCAGCGTAACGGACACAGCAAGTCCCGGTCCAAGTCCAGCGGAGATGCCCAGAAATCGGATGACACTGCCTGCAGCCAGCAGTCGCGGGCCTCCAAGAAATCCTCTCACATCTACGAGCAACTGGCTCTGCCACGCTCTGGCCTGAGTGAACTCATCCAAATTGGACGCGGCGAGTTCGGAGATGTGTTTGTGGGCAAGCTGAAGGCCACCCTGATAGCCGGTGGTGGCTCCTCCTCACCCTCTGACAAGGATGCGGACACGGAGAAGCAGCATAGCAACAGCGACGGCAGTGGCAGCGGCAGCACCACTCTCAGCACTTTGAATGAGAAGCGACGCTCCAAGACCTCCATGGATGACATTGAGGAGATCAAGGAGGAGCAGGAGCAGGAGCAGCAGCAGCAGCAGCAGGACCAGACCGTCCTTGATCAGTTGGTCCTAGTTAAAGCACTCAACAAAGTAAAGGACGAACAGGCCTGCCAAGAGTTCCGCCGACAATTGGATCTCCTACGCGGCATCTCGCACAAGGGTGTGGTGCGTCTCTTTGGCCTCTGTCGTGAGAAGGATCCCCACTACATGGTCCTGGAGTACACTGACTGGGGTGATCTCAAGCAGTTCCTGCTGGCCACCGCCGGTAAAGTTAATACAGCCACCGCTGGATCCGCCTCACCGCCACCATTGACCACCAGCCAGGTGCTGGCTGTGGCCTATCAGATTGCCCGCGGCATGGATGCTATATACCGAGCAAGGTATACACACAGGTGGGTGTCGGAATCCCTCTTTCCTCTCAATTACTTTATTTATTATTTATTATTATTTTCCACAGGGACCTGGCCACTCGTAATTGTGTGATTTCCAGCGAATTCATTGTCAAGGTCTCCTATCCGGCTCTCTGCAAGGACAAGTACAGCCGCGAGTACCACAAGCACAGGAACACGCTACTGCCCATCCGCTGGCTGGCCCCTGAATGCATCCAGGAGGATGAGTACACCACCAAGAGCGATATCTTTGCCTATGGCGTGGTGGTGTGGGAGCTCTTCAATCAGGCCACCAAGCTGCCGCACGAGGAGCTGACCAATGAGCAGGTGGTGCAGCGTTCCCAGGCGGGAACCTTGGAGTGGACAGTGGCCGAGGCCACGCCCGATAGTCTAAAGGAAATATTGGTAAGTAATCTTTTAGTTTAATTATTTCCCATCATTTATAAAGCTATTTTTAATTAAATATTTAATGACTAAAATACCTGCTGACAAAGAGACTAATTTCCGCCATAAATTGCCATCTACTTTCAGCTCTCCTGTTGGGTGTCCAATCCCAAGGAACGACCCTCCTTCAGCCAACTGGGGGCTGCCCTGAGCAAGGCCATGCAGAATGCCGAGAAGTGAGGACCCGGACTGACAGAGCGCGAATGCCAAAAAGTAAATCGTAGTATTGTCTTTAAAAAATCTGCCCGAGCATTATTTTCTTGAAACCTAGTCTTAAGTTTCGATGGATGTCGTAAGTCTGGGCGCCTGTTCAACAAGCGTACTTAAAGGAACATGGATCGATATAACATATATATATTTATGGCTACATTTTAACAGTAACTGTACAAACATATATTCGAATAGGGATATCTGCGAGAGAAAAGTATTTGCGTGGAAAATGTATATAGAAACTGCCACAAAATATTGCATTTAAAAACCAGTTGAAGCATTTCTAGGATTACAAACATTTTTAACCCTCATCAGCAGCATTTTCTAAGCCACATTTAAGCTAATTTAGTGAGTATTCATAAATACACATCACAACGAGCGAGGAAAAACTAAGCCAAATTTTAAGTTACACACACATTTTATTATATGCCTAGTTATACATTTATATCCATATAGAACTATATATATATAGTATATATGTGCATAAGCCGAAAACAAATTCATGACTAGCCATTTAAGCTTCGATGCATGTTTACAAAACATTTAAATAAACACAAATAAATAAATTTAACCAAAAATGCAAAGTCAAAGCTTTATTTCTCTCCTCCTCCTCCTCTTCGTCGGTTTGTTCTTCCCTGGGTTACTAGTCGTATTTTTTACACAGGCTTTTCATTTGGCATGCCAAATTTGTTGAGGGTCCTTTGGGTCCTTCGCCTTCGCTAAGCAGCAGCGGCGGACTTGGCTCATTCACACTTCACTTGATTTGAAAAATGAGCGCCTATTGAATGGCGGCCTGCCTGCCTGCCTGACTCTCAGTCTCACATCTTTTGCCCCAAAACGATTGACAAACAAACATGGCAATAAACCGTAAAGTTGCCTTGGCTTATTGGGGCTTAAAGTTGCCCCTAGGATTCCTTCCAGTTCCCCTGTTCCCAGCGCCTACGTATCCACAAAAGTTTCCTCGTGCGAAAAGTTTTTCGGCCAGGATCCGAGCTATGTATATTTGCATTTGAATCAGCGGCAGGCAAAAACAACACCGCTCTTACACAATGAGTTGCCATTTTCCTAGGCCAGTGGATGGCCTGCTTAGCTTTTCCTGGCACGTACAAATATATCTGCCTGTCATGAATATCAAATGCCTCCGAAAAAAGGTTGATTGAACAGTTGGTAGCCGGAAGTGCGGCAGTAGGAAAAATAAAAGGAAGTGTATATAAAGGGTAAGGAGGAAGGTAAGGAGTGTGTGGAATGTGTGGAATGTTGAATTCCCTCTTAAAAAGGGGATCTCTGGGATTTTTCAGAGATTAAATGTATTCCAAGTTTATCGATGTTGGGCCAATATGGTATATCGATATTAAAGAAATATTATATGCAATTTTATATGCCAGAATCGATATTGTATCAATATATTATATTATATTCGATCTCACAAAATTATTATCCCTGTACAAATCGATACTATCATATTATTTTATATCGATTTCATACCAATAAATTCTGTGTAATAATCGATAATATATTAATTTTCCTATCGATACAAAAATAAATGTTTGCCCTAAAAAATAAATATTATATCAATGTCTTTTACCGATAATTCACAAATATTTTAATTATAATAAATCAGTTTATCAATCAAGTTCTCATATATTACACAAATCAACGATCTAAAACAATGATATTTTGCCTTATTTTATACAAAATTTAACCTGAGCTTTTTTATAATATATTTCACTATTTTTAAGAGTAGTACTTCAATAAATATAAATCATAGTTTCTAACAAATTACAATATATATCAATAAATCAGTCGCAAACTCCCAACAAACCCATTCCACACTCTCTAAAATTTCTTCCTTTGACAACTGATAAAAACATTAAGCCTCGTAGAAAAAACCCACATATGTTGCTACTCCCTTTTGCAGTGATGTAACTCAACTCGAAAGCTTGCCTGCATTTGCAATTGGTAAATCTGCCTAGAATAAAATATAGCCGGCAAACACGGCGTATGCGCAATGTTTGCAATGCCATGTAATGGAACGACAGCTGTGCAGTGGCAAACAAATAGCAACAAAGGCCTAAGCTTCCAGCAGCCACGAGAGAGAGAAAAACATAAAAATGCCATTTCATATGGCTTTCAATTTATTAATATTTTATACGGGCAGCCTGGCAGAAAGGGAATAAATAGAGTAGAGGAGAGTAACAGAGAGAGCAAATGGCAAAATGGCTTTGGCAATTCAGGCGTAAAATGTGCATTACTCATACGCCGCATAGGCTGTGGAATGATGACCTACACCACCATATAAATATATATATTGTTGTTGTGTGTGTGGTCTTTTACCTGGCCAACAACAAGCACGCATAAATTGCACATAACATTACGCATACGCACCGATGGCCAGGCTCTGACACAAATAAATTACACATTAAATTTTCGGCAACTGCTTTTCAGTTTCATGGCCTCCGGCAATGCCATCAAGTGACTCGAAAGCCAGCAGATTGATGGTGCATCCGTTGCGAAGTTGCCTCATTATGAAGTCCCCGAAAAACACAAAAAAAAAAACATATTCTCGCATTCATCACAAAAGGCAAAAGTTTTGCGCGAACCCAACTTCCTGGCATCCTGGCCCATAATTGAGGCACATCGCAGACTCGTTTATAACGCAGCTCTCTCTCCTCTGTAACCGTTCCAGCAAACATATGGCTGCTGCGTGCAATGCAGAATTTTATGGGTTCAGGGCTCTGCGTTTTATGGCATTTTCATTTGAGCAAAAATTTCTGCACAATTAGTGAGAGCGGATAAACTTTGAATTGTGTTTTTGGGGCATGTCGAATGTAAGACAACTCGAAAAGGAGGATGCCAACAATTACAACCTCCACAAACTTGATTAATTCAAGCAAAACGAAGAAGCTGTAGTAACTTTAATTGCCCTGAACTTATAAATCGGGGTTATTATTAAGAAGCCTCTAAAAATACCTTAAAAATATAAGATTTACCTTGAATATTATATTTAATTAAAGCCAAAACACAGTAACCAACAATTCGCTTCCTAAGATCATATTTCTCTATATTTTCTGTGTATTTTGACCCCACCAGGAGCTTAGGAAAAGGTCAATCGGATGTGACAAAACTAATTAGGGATAAACGAGGGTAAGCCATCCTGCGAGTGATTTGCTCGTGTCAATCCCGGGAACCCTCCTTAAAGTTGGCCCAACACTTTGCGTTATTTTGACAAACAGCAGCAGCAACAACGACGAGACAAAGGCGACATTGAAACGCACACACACCCGCCCCACCACCCACAGCCACCTGGAAAGGGGTGTCTGAAAGGGGTGGAACATGCATTAAACAAACAGCTGAGCCTTTTGTGTTGACTCATTAACGCACAAGCCACGGTCAGGGGGGGAACCACTGGGGCTGCGTCTCCCAGAGAGAGAGAGAGAGAGAAACGACAGAAATGAAACATCAGGACGAAGGCACCCGCATCCCTCTCGATCCTGCGCTTCAAGTGAAATAAATACCCCGAAGTCATAAAAAGCAAGGAGCAACAAAAACAATGTAAAGGACGACTAGAGATGGCAAGAAAAAGAGCGATATTACCATATATACGACAATATATTATTATTTTTTGGTAAGAATATAAAATGTAAAAATAATTGTAAAGAACACATTGTAAAGATAATAATTATAACAATAAATGGAAAGGTATTACGCTAAATACTAAATAATGGACGGCTTTTTGGTCTAAGGATATACTTATACACCTAAAAAGTATAATATAACTTCCTTAGATTTAAAAATATTATGAGTAAAGAGTTATTTGCTCAATAAATATTTATTTAAAAAAGAATTGCTCAATAAATATTTATTTAAAAAAAGAGTTGCTTAATAAATATTGATTTAAAAAGCATCAGACAATACCTATGCACCTTAAAATTATAATATAACTTGCTTAGATTTATAAATATTATGCTCAATAAATAAATAAAAAGAAGTACCCACGATAAACTTTCATCCCTAGGCCACCAAAGTGCCTCCCCATGGGTGCTTGCTGCTGGCTGGCCACGTCTGGCGGGCGACACGACACTCGACTTGGCTTGAATGCCATGGGACACTGGGAGCAGCAGCCAGCAGAGGGAGTCCGGGAGCTGGCTTGTTGTGGAGTAACAATTTTCATTTTCAACGCCCAGTGTGTAGGGCGCAAAAAACGCATAAAATTTTACGAGGGCAGCTAAGCAAGAGGGTAACCAACGGAATCCGGGGATCCGGGGAATCAGTGAAAACCCAGCGAATAGAGTCCTGGCTGGCTGACTGGCTGGCTGGCTGGCTGGGTTACGACTCCCTCGGCAAAAGTTTAGCTTTCGTGTTGGCCATAAAATGCCTGACAGGGCTTAGGAATGCAGTTGATTTGAACTGGAATGGAATGGAGTTTCTGCGGAAAGTCTTACGCCTCAATGGAGATGGTAGCGGTTCATCGGCAGTCCATTGGGGGACTTTGCGGCTGATGCTCTACGGGTTTAAGGCAGCAAAGGGTTAGAAGGAGCAGGAGTAGCCTGTGTTCAGGTGATGTACCCCCCTGCCCAGTCTCATCGTTTATTGAGTCGCTTTGCGTTAAGTTTCGAAATCTTCTTTTTATGGCAATAACGGTTAGGCGGCATTAGCTCCTCCGACTCCTACTCCACCTCCTACTTTTCCTTCTGCTTCCCTTGTTATTCCTCAGCGAGATTGCAGCATTTTGTGAGAATTAGCGCTAAATGAGCCAGTTTACTGGACTGAAACACACTGCCAGATGGAGACTACAGGCCGGGCCAAGGAGCCACGCGAAACAACACGGAAGACAAACTTTTCTTTTCCACGGGGCATTTAAGTTCGCATTTAAGTTCAACGAGATTGGGTTTGGGGGCAACATCACCATGCACACACACATTGGCATAAAGCAGGTAATGGGACGTTGGGTAACTGCAAACTGTGAAATGGAAAATCTTTGGGGGAGTTGGGAGATGGGGCAAGTTGTGCAGAAATATATTTCTTTTCAAAGCTATGGATTCGCCAAGGTCAAATAGGATAATATACAGAGAAGAGACTTTGATGTGGGGAACAATAAACAATAAAGTAAGCAAAGCAAGTCAATACAAAATAACTTTGAAACTAGTTTTAGGGCTGGGAAATTAATTTGAGGAGACTATAGAAGCTCATAATTAATATAAGCAGACTTTAGGAGCTTATAATTAATTTAAGCAGACTAAAGAAGCTCATTAGCTATATAATTAATATAAGGAGACTGTAGTAGCTTAGGGAAATAACCTGAAACAGTTGGAAAATAAAAAGATTTAAGTAAGTTTTACAATATATACATTCACGAGGACTTTAAAAACTATTACTGATTTAAATACCCTGGAAATTGTGTGAATTTCTGATTGATAAAATATATAAATCTAAGGATTTTCATAGTTGTAGTGGTTAAATTAAATTGAGCTTAGAATTAACATATTTTAAGGAACATTGTGAAGTGCCATCTATGAGAAA
>JAEIIH010012865.1:0-17471 GCA_018904745.1 Drosophila orosa
ACACACGAAGTACATAAAATAACATATTTTTCTTTTAAAATAAATCGTTGATGTCGCGAGTGCAAATATTGCTAGAATATTGCTAGATGTAGCCTGAAATATGCTAAACTGGCAACACTGACGACCAACAACCCTACTGAATCAGATGATTTCCCAATTGGAGTACGGACGGTCTTGTTTTTTTGTGAAAAATAAAATTTTTCTGTATTTTTAAAAAGTTTTGGCAGCCGATTTTGTGGTCTGTTAAGTTATCTATTAAGAGAAAACGCGCATTTCTCGAGCTGAACGAAGGTCCTTCTTCGTGTCCTGTGTGCTTTTGGAACACACATATGTACATACATACTCTGCGTTTCCGCATCCCGAATTTGTGCATTTGTTTACGCCGACCATCGCCGCCCCACACCTGACATTTCTAGTGAACTTGTGCTTGTGCCGTCGAGTGGTGTTGTCATTCCCCCACCGCCGCTCCCCTAAAGTTGGTGCTGTAAAAAATCGAAACTCCCGCACAGTGGGCGACGGAGCGGTCATAGTCGAGAGATTAACTTGAAGTGAAACACGGAGGGTTGTGCAATCGAAAAAACCAGCACGACACAACACATACTAAGGCGACGTGCGGATTAAAATTCAGACGGACAGCTGATTTCGGCGCGTGCACCCAGTGCATTCCACTGTGCAAGGGCGGCAAATATTCATAAAGCAAAACGGCAAACAAACACAATCGACGGAAAGCGTAACCAGAAAAAGAAAGGCAGAGCAGAGAAGGCCCTCTCGTTCGGTTTATTTAAAGACTCGTCTGCCCAACAACTACAATCATTTTATAATTCAGCATACAATGTAAGCTGCTGCCATGACAAAGGACCAAGATTCAGCAATGGTTGTTATTTAGCCCATTATCTACTTTCATTAACTGGAAATAATAACTGCAGAGATATCAGGTAAGAGACGAAACATAGAACGATTCGTTGACCTTGGCTGTTGGTTTTTGAAGCTTGTTTGTACATATAAATATGTACATTCATATGTACATACATATAAATATATTCGCCCAGCACGAATGCTTAATTCCCACTCAAAAGTCTCATTCCCAAAAACCAATAACTTGTGCAAGTGTGTGATAAATTATTGTTTGTTTTGGTTTTTATTTCGAGCAGCCATGAGTTGACGATTTTTAGTTTATTTTCGCCGTTTTCCACGACTATGATCGAGTACGAACTATTTATAGTTCGGTATTTTTGGCACGACTGCTGGTTGAAACCTTTTTAAATTATTAACGCCGTGCGCTTTTTATTACCAATAAATCCATTTATTTTACTTTAAGCTCAAAGTTGGCATTACGTAGTGTGCGGAGTGACTCAACGGGGACAGATAAGACCAACAAAGACAACTCCGATGTGTGTTTTATCTTGCATTGTTTTATACATGCACATGCTTACATAGGGTAGTCGCCAGTCGTCCTTATAAAACGAAATAAGTAACTAATTCAAGCCCTACAACCAGTGGCGTTCTGAGACTTGCCACTGTTTCTGTTGTGGGTTGAGTGAGGGGCTCTGAAGGACGAACACAAGATGAGATGCTGGTGAACCGCACTGGCTCTAGCACAGTTTCGGGCTTGTTCCCTTGTCACACACGCGCCGCCATTTTGCTGCTCCAGTCGTTTGGCTTTTATTGCCATTGTCTTCGGCCCCACCACCCGCCTTCCTGAAATGGGTGCTTCCACCATAGTTGTCAATGCACAGAGAGAAACAGTGGTTTATTCAGTGAGTCAATTCATTATTGTAATTGTTACGGTAGTGTAGTAACTTGAACAATAGGTCCCCAGGAATTGTAGTAAGTCACATCGTATACTTTGAACAAATGTTAACATATTTAAAAAAAAACAAATGTTCATGAATATTTTTGTGTTTAAAAATACAGTACAAGTCACTATTTAAATCACAATTCCATTCAGATTCTCAACAAAAAGTATATTTTTTGTTTGGTTTGATTATTTTTACCAATGTTGGTAGATTTGACTAGCAGACGCTTTTTTGGCTTCCATTTTTTGTGGGTCTGCAAATTTGATTTACTGTAATCGAAAACCGTTCTCGTGGCGACGGCGTCCTTGAGCTCGTGATTTCTTGATTTTATGCATTTCGAAATGGCCACATGCCCAGAAACTAGACACTCTTGGCTTAAAAGCCATTGAACTCATGCGACGCCAAACGTTGAGAATTGACAACTCAAACGATTGAACAAAAATCCAAAAAACCAAAACTGTGTATAACAGCTGATGAAACCGGTAAGACCTTTATGCATTCATTATTTTATTTATTTTTTGTTTTTTCTGTTTATCCGTTCTGTCGGATAATGTGTGTCAGCAGAGTGCGGAGAAGCGGCCAACAGCTGATTGCGATGTAGAAATCAAAATCGACAAATGACGGCCCGTAACCGGTTTTAATATGTCGCCTCAGCGAACTGTATCACAACTGTGTTAATAATGATAATTGCTCTAAAGAAGCTTTGTTAGTCGCCCGTTCTCACATTAGCACACAATGGCTTTACTAAATATCAAAATTGGTCTATGCAAATCATGAACATTTGCATACAACTAAGATTTATCACTGTCTTTATGGAGCACTCTACATTAGGAAAATATGTATGACCTTCTCTAACTTCTACCTTTGATTGCAAGCTTTCTCTTACAAAACTTAAGAGTCAGCCCCGAATTTCAGTACCAATTTAATTATTATTATTATATTATGTTTAAGGGATTTTTATAATTTCATCCCAGAAATTTACACAGGAATGGGGAGTTGCCTCCACCTCTTGTTTTGTTGTGACCTTCAGATAAGCTCAGCAGGCAAACGTTTCAGTTATTGTGTGAGGAACATAAAGTCGACTTAACTTTGAACTCACTCTAGTCATTTTAGGCTTGTAAAATTCAATACCTTAGTTATGACTCAAAATTTACATATTTATGTAACCTAATACATTTATATTATTATTGATTTGGACCCTAGGCTCCTGTTTTTTTAGAGGCGCCAACAATGCCACTGAAATTTGGCGTCAAAGTCCACAAAAATGCTTCAGAGCCGCTCTCGAGTTTGCCACAACAAAATACATGCGTTTTGCTACGCACATGAATATCTTTCGCTCGCATACTCTTTCTGACTCATAAATGCAACTTTTCTTTTGTCTGCTGCTGTTTTGTTCTTGCTGGTATGATTAACAAAAATGAATTTTAAATTAGGTATATCACTATTATACTGATTTAAAATTGTTTGTACTATACAATCCGTATGCTTTTGGTGGACCTGACCTTTTCATTTGGCTAAAATAGCATTAGTGCTGTTATTTAACACGCAGCTGTTGCATGCTACACTACCTTCATTCATCATAATTCATTATCGTTGCGACTCAGATTTATTATTCGTTGGGCTGCATAAAATGAGGAAAATCCGAAAGAAACACCAACAAATTGAAGACATGCAACAGAATTAAGCGATTGTCAACTGGTAAATTTCCACTGCGTTTGAAGAAAAAAACAAGAACCCGAACCGAGTCGGTGGTGGGTAGTGTTAGGGAGCGGTGGAAACTCAAAACTCCGATACACAAACATACTGGCGGAAGCGAGACGCAGCAATTGATTGAGGGAGATGGGGAGCGTTTGAGTGGACAGGGAGTCGCAGTACCATGTCAGTCCAAATTCGAGCTCAAAGGGAGCAACAACGCGCATCACAACTGCAGGAAGTGCAAACAAGCACTTCTTCTGTGATTATTGAACTAGTCAGCGTTGCTTTGTTTATTGGCCTCGCGGCCGGCGAGCACGAGGAGAGCGGCGAACAAATAAACAACTGACAAAGAAACGATATCGTAAGACGCGTAAGTGGAGCAATTAGGAGCAACCAAAGTTCATTTATACCCAGCTGTCGCACAAACAGCTCCAACGAGTGCCACAAAACTTGGCAAAAACACATAAACACCTCCTCGCCCCTACTCCACTATCCAAGCGTGACAGACTGCGTGACGCTAAAAGCTAAATTTCACTTGGCAAATTTACAGCAAAGGGAAATTTTCGTAATTACATCATATGCTCCTTGAACGCCGCTGGTGACCTTGCCCCTTCCAACCCCTATGCCGCCTCAAGGGTCCTTGAGGACACTTATCTAGAATCGGTGGCTGAAATCTCATCGCTGCCAAGTAAAATTGTCAATTAATATGGCCCAAGCTATCCTGTCTTTAAAACGTTAAATTTCCCATATCATCCAATTTACATTATGGATGAAAATACAATTCAATTGATATAGAATTAACTCTTAATTGCGCCAAGTGAATCCGGTTTTAATTAAATTCAATGTATAGATAGCATATGAAATAATTGAAAAATCTCAAATGAATAATTTATTCCCTTAACTTTGAAATGCATTACCTATTTAAATTCCGAATGAATTTATATAACCGCAAGTCCGCACTTCAAAAGTTCATTTGTTGATTTCTAATTTGCATTTTTTGCTTAGCGTTTTGCACTCAACCTTTTTGGTTCGCCGTGGAAGCCCATGTCAAGAGCAAAAATTAGAAAATAAAAACCACCCTCAGCCTTGAAGTTGTTTACACGCACAGCCAAATGTCCGTTTTATGCCAAGTTGCCCTTTTCAAAAACAATACAGGAACCACAATAGCGGCGTCAAAATGTGGGATCCATTTTTGTTGATTCCACAAGAATGCGAAAAATGGCATGTTCAAATTTATCTTGTGGATTCTAGTTGGCCTGTAAATTGAGACATTCCGGAGCCTATTCTTAATCACTATCTAAGTTTCCTTAAAAGTATCGACGGAAAAATATGAAGATGATGCCAAGGACCATATAAAAAAGCCCATAATAAAGAAACATGCATGATGTATTGTGCCATTTTAGATTTTAGGACTGCTCGATAACATTTTGAGAGCCGACAGTTGGTGCTGCAGTTTATTTGTGTCATTGTGTGCTGCAAAAGATAAATATAAAACATAAAAGGACGCTCAAAACATTCTCCTGTCCACAGGGACACCCGTTTGTATGTGAGACTGTGCGCCTGCACGTGTTAAGTACACCCTGTTGCCTCCTTTGTAACCTATGCCGTGGCTTTCTTGACAAGTTTTTAAGTGATGTCGCCATCACTTTCAGCTGAAAACAAGTACGAATTTCTTAGGCGAGATCCTTATATACATTATTCTATTTGGCAAAAAATAGTCCGACTTGATTGCATAGATCAAGGACAACCTCTTACGGTAGCTTTCTAAAGAATTTTACCAATTACAAGGGAAGGTGCTAGCCTGTAAATACTGCACATAAAATATGAAGTATATATTGAATAAAGATTTTGTGTTTGCCTTGAACTGCAGCAGATTAAAATGATTCATTAATTCCCCTTGGTAAGTGACTTAATAAGATTTACATGCTTATGTATGTATATTCGGTATCTACATAAAAAAGTCTACCTAAAACCACCCTTATTAGTTCGTATACACAAAAAGCACAACAATCAGGAGCTAACCTTAATTCGCATTCTTTATAGATCCGGAACCCATAGGTATTTTAACTTAAGCCAACAGAAATTTAATGTAACAGGCAGAACAGGCATCTTCGACCCCGTAAAATATATGTATCACCATTTGGAATCGTTTTAATTGTAATACAATTTCATATATTCCAAAGTATTATAAATTTTGGGATTTCAAAAATATTATTATGTCGGCAAGTTATAATCAATTAGCTGTCATAAAAATGGGAATGACCAGAAAAAAGAAGAAAACTTATAAAGAGAATGTATGTAACAGACAAAAGGAGACGTCTGCGACCACATAATGTATATTATTCCAGACGAGTTGATTTAGACTTGTCCGTCTGTCTGTCCGTGTGAAATAATAGATCTAAAAGAATACCTGGTATCTCACAGTTACACTGAACTGTAGCTTCTTGCTTGCTTAACATATATCATTATTTTAATTACGGTTGGGTCAAGTTGCTAGGTGTTAGGGTATACAAACTTTGGCTTTCCGAAGTTTGATTCGATTCTTGATGTTTTGTATTTCACTTTCTTGGAAGCAACAGAAAAATAGATACATGGAGTTGTCGCCAATATCATGTTCAATAAAATATAACCGGAATATGGCAATATCCATTCTCCAAGATCGTTTTAATCGAATACCTTATTTAAGCAACAGTAATGGGAGCCCTGCTTTCTCCCGACCCGTCCCTCAAAATAGATTTAATTGAGCATGAAAGCATGTTGGCTAAGTGCATCCGCAATTGCATTGAACAAACAATAGTCGTGCACAAACAAAACGCGAAAACCGCAAATCAATTAACAACCACCAGCAGCAATCTTTTAGCAGAGCGGGGCTTAGCTGGGCCCACTATCAATTACGGATATCAATTAAGCGGAAAGCGAGGGGGAGGAGTGACAGCTGATGTGAGACGAATTTAGTTCTCTGAGGACATCAGAGAATATTAAAGTTTTAGCTGTGGGGTCGCGGTGTCGAGGCCAAGTTCTCCGTTGAATGGCTTAGTTACAGGGATAAAAGCGCTGTATAAGAAGGACATTGGCTGCCAACAGGGAATTATTTGGTTCTGATGGTTCCCCTGCTTGGACAAACCCTTTGACCGAGGAAACTTTATCTGAGGTGATGCTAAAAGTGCATGAGAATGAGAAAAACAAACTCAATTCAACTCAAGGTGGCAAACTTGTGCTTGCCTAAGCCGCATGACTTAATTAATCAAATGTTAATTATTAAAACGTTCTGCCACAAGTCAAATGACAATTTACAGGATCGTATTTGACACATAAACAACTTGGAGATATTCATAAGTGCGTGTTTTCTTTGAGGTTTCCCACTTTATATGCATGTTTTACTACCCTGCCATATAGTAATCAGACAAATAACCCCAATTTGCTGGCCTAGGTCAGCATCAAACGGGTCTCCTGTATAAACCGAGGGGATCGTAAAGCTTATCGCCCCCTTAAAGCACCAACAAGATTACCCCACCATGAGCCGACTGCAAGAATTTATTAAGCCCCTTGAACGCCGTAGAAAGTTTTTACTTATCACTATATTAGGCACTGTTGGCCAACTTATGTGCTTAAAGGCTAGTCATTATTCAAAGATTATTTGAAGTAACTCATAAAAGGAAAAAGCGGATTCTTCTAGATGTGTTTGGATTTTAAAAGCCACAAGTTTCCGGTAAAATTGAGAAAATATACTATTTTGATTTGAATCTGTTAACTTGTTATCTGTTAACCTAATAACAATGCCGATTGTGGCGAAGGGGCAAATTAACTTTAGAGCTAGCTAACATTTTAGGTAATAGGCCCTGACCACAACCATTTAACCCTAAAAAATTATAAATTTACCTAAAATATTACATTCTGCTGCATTGATGAATTGTTCTCTGCCTTGTTCGATCTGAAACGTTCATCCCTTTGAGTATTGAAAGCTATCCGTCTGACAAAATTATATTTATTAACGATCAAGGCTGCTCTGGCTCTGACATGTGTTCCGATTTGATTGCATTGCTGTTGTAACTAGAATAGCAATTACCGACAATCACATGATGTGTGGTATATATAGAATCATAAATACATATGCATACATATGTATAGTATGTATGTCAGGCTCTGCATCAGAATCCGAATCCGAATGTGACCACTGCCAAAAAGAGAGGAAAAAGAGCGCGTCACAGACCGTTGGCGGGCTGACAGACGCCAACGCGTGTGCTCGTACGTCCAAACATACAAGCTGACACTGCGAGAGGCTATATAAGTTTGTAACTGCACAAACACACAGATATAGGAAATACTATAGGCACGACGCTCTTTGATAAGAAATTTATTAGATTAAGGCAACGATTGCCGCGATTACAGACGCCGAGTAGCCTTGTCCGCTTCACTCGTTCCACATACGTTCCACGCCGGTCCCATTCCACTAGCCCCAGCGTGAGTGCTTCAGTCGGCCTTCCGCCGAGCCGCGCGACTGTTGTTCTTCAATCCGATTCTTGAATCCGGGGATCCGAGTCCGAGTCCGAGACTGGACAGTGCTGGCGACCGCATGAGATGCCTACATATGTAGTGCTGTAACAGACGAGTTTCTTTGTCTTTCGCTGTGTAACTACTACGGACTAAACAAGATGTGGACTTTAGGTTTCAAGCGTGACTTGCTTTACAAAGTGAAAGTGCTGCCATTGCGGTGGAAAAGTGTTGCATACAAGCAGGGGCGCATGGAAGTGCCTCAGCGCTCTTAAGATGCTTATTCTAATTACTAAATGAAATGGTAATAAAATCATCACTTTGGCTTACCTATATCCATAGGAATAAAACCTGTTTAACTAAAACAATCGCTAACAAAAACACTCCTATTTTAGGATAATATAACCAGTTCGGGAAGATTAAACCGTTATTTATATTTAGTTTGCGGCCAATACACATCCTCCCAAATGGAGAAGTACTTTAAAGAACCCTCCCTTAAGCTAATTTGCTGTTTTACCATCAAAATCTGATTGTGTAATATTCCGGCAAGATCACGTGTGCGGAGCATTCTAAATAATATAACCCCATTCAACAATGTAAGCCAAATACATTTGGGATCGGTTTATTCGAAGGCTAGGAATTAGCGTTGCCTATCGCCTCACTCAGTATAACGACACTTCTGCCAATTATATTGTAAAGATAAGCAACTAAAATATAATCAGACAAGTGAGATAGCTATATATGTACGTAAATATGTATGTATGTATATACCAAAGGCGAGTAATCGCGATGTCGGAAACCAGACAGTCGTGAAAATCTCAGCCACTGGCTTTCCTCATGAAATGTACAATTTAATCAGTGTCGTACGTTGGTGATATTGCCCCCCATTCAAGTATTGAATCAAATACAAATTATTGACATCCCCCTACGGAACTCTGTGTACGCCACTGACTGTTATCACTTAATCGATTCCCGTATCGAACGTTGAACTTGCTTATTTGCAGCTCCTTTCCATGGAAAGGGAATTCTTAAAAGCATTTGGCACTTGAATCTTTGAGTAGGTTTGACAAATTTAAATATATATTTTGCCGTGAGTTAAAAAACTACATTTACAATGCTTTGTTACATATTCCTAACGTTTACGGAATATATTTAAATAAACCAAACCTGAAATTTTAGGAAAAAATTTAGAAATTTAGAAAATTAGAAAAAAATATTTTAACTGGAGAGGTATGTATTTTTTTCGGAGTAATTTGCATAGTCTGAACACGATTAACTGCAAAACAGGGTTTCATTTCATATCAGCTTAATATTTGTTGTATTTTGCTGAAGTTTATAATAACAAAATAAAAGACAGCCCTGCTCAGAAAGTTTTTCATTAAATATTAAATTATTCTTTGGGCTTAGGATTCTATTTCTTTTGGTTATATCGAGTATCTACCCTATTCATTGCATGGTATTATAATTAATATAATTTCCGACCCTATAAAGTATTCATATACATTCTTGATCACCATCAACAGCCGAGTCGATCTAGCCATGTCCGTCTGTCCGTCCGTCCATCTGTCCCTTTTTTTTCGCAAACTAGTGTCTCAGTTTAAAGCTATCTGAATGAAACTTCTCACTTGTATATAAGTCGTAACGGGGCGTATCGGTCGACAATATCGTATAGCTGCCATAGGAATGATCTTAAAATTGTTGTAACAAAAATTATAACTTTGTCAGTTTTAAACATACTTTCATTTAATTTGGGACATGACCATTTTGTATTATTATAGAATTTCGGTTTAAATTTAATGAAAATTGGATCACTAAATCATATAGCTGCCATAACAACGAACGTTAAATTGAGAGAAAATGCAATACTTTGAATGTAAAACGAAAACTGTAAACCTGTAAACTTAATATATTTCTGTATAGGTGAATGTAATGAAAATTAGCATTACTGTTTTAAAGAGTTTTGAATTTCATTAAAATTATATACATATGTATCTACAGTTAGTTTTTCTTTTAAATTTTAAACTGCAAGGGTATTAAAACTTGTTCTTGTAAACTTGTTAACGGTGTACCAAAGTTAGCTTAATTTCTTGTTAATTATGGATTAAAACAAGTTCTAACAAAATTACTATAAAATATTGCTCAAAAACGTATAGATATTTTTTATTTTAAATACCAAATAAATCATTTATTTATCACTGCTAGTATTTCGAACGCAACTGTAACTGCGAGTTTGTTTACACTGTTGTGTATTTTGTATTGTTTGTCAATTCAGCAGATGAAATTAAGTTGAGCTTACTGTGCGTGCGATTCGGCAATTCCTTTGTAAGTCTTTTGTGAAGAATTCGTGTCTCATTTATTTCCTTTGCATTAAGTGCTATATTTAAGATTAGCCCCTTGGTCATATTTAAGTCATTTATCAGATTTCCCATCTCACCACTCTCCTTCTCCTATTGCAGAGCTCCCATTGAAGGCAGCTAATCGAGGACAGAGATCATAAATCATTATCCAGCGCCAGCGAGGAGGCAGCACCCACAGCAGCAGCGATTGAGTTGCACAGCCCGGAGACAAATTAATCATACGCCGCGTTGCCGCCTCGTCGTCGAAATGTATTCGCATGTCCATCCACCGCCGAACTGCGCGGCGCGCACTTGACACGCGTTGAAGCGGAGCCAAGACCGAGAACCACTTATTGCTGATAGCAAGGCGGGGAACAGGAGAGTTTCCCGGAGCAGAGCTACGCCTCTTGGAAGGTCACCGTCGAAGCCTCAAGCTTTGATTTGTTTTTGTTATTTGTTCGCATTTTGTTCGAATTGCCTCGCCGGGCGACCGGCGTCTAATTGCCACAAGGAAGTGCTCGATTTCTGTGTCAACAAAGGACCGCATGTGGCTGCTAGGGCTAAATCCGCTTACCGGCAGCAATAACTGCAACAACATCAGCAGCGACATCAGCAGCAACTGCAACATCAACCAGTTGCCATCAACCCGTCGATATATTCTCCGCTGGCCTGTGATAAACCCCATATCGTTCTTAATGAATGACATTCGGTCCAAGTCATTCTATCGTGCAGGCAAAGCAACATCTGCAGCATCCGCGTCGGCCACGGCTAAATCCACAGCTAAATCGTTCGATAAATCGCAAAACAACAATCCCCGTACTTACAACAACAGCGGCAAGTCGAATAAGGTGTTCCTCCACTATATACCCCGCGATCCGCGCCTAAGAATTTTCAACAAGACCGCCACCCTGAATAAACCCTTGAATCGCACCACCCTGAGCGAGCTAAACATAACTGAAGATCTGTGCAATTATGGTGAATTAATTGGCGGCAGTGCTCAATCTGAATCTGTGAAACTAGTGCGAGTGAAATCATAAGTGTGTCCGAAATTCGTTGTGACGCGTTTTATTTTCCCTTCTACTTTGGTTCGAGTGTTTCCCCACGAAATCAGCATCCCGAAAAGGTAAGAAAGGTTTCGAGTGATTCTTCGGCCTGCCGATGTTTGTTTTCTTTTTGCGTTGTATCTTGGACCCCTATATAGTCTATATATTGGTCTAAAATTAGGATCAGACAGACTGACGGGCAGAAAACCACAAGCCGCCAAAGAAATTGGATTTTAAATATTATTCGTAGTCCGAGGCCATTATTATTATTGGGACATCAGCTGCGCGACGCTCATGTGACGCACTTTGTTTGGGAGAGCTCTCTCTCTCTCTCTCTCTCTGTTGTCCGCTGAGAATTTTCCGCCGTTTTCCTGAGAGGTCAAGTTGAAGGCGATCCGAAAAATAAATAAGCGAAAATGGCAAAATGAGCAATCAGTTTCTGGGCGGATTTTTCAACGAAATGTTTTCGAGCAGTTCTTGTTCTTGTTGTAACTGAGCTCCGGGAATTACCAAACCTAAACTAACTAATTTTAATGGGTCTAGATCAGATAGAGAAAAAAACACAAGCGTTGCTAACAGTTGCTTCATCCTTCTCTCCCAGCTACGCAGTGCAGCGTTGACCAACGGAGACCAGGGTACATCATCCATCTGCCGCCTACTTAAGAGAAAAACAATGCTGAAGTCTAATGCAAATTGTGTTCAACTCCAATAATCAACCGCTTGGACAAGAAAGTGCAAATTTTACAAACGTTTTTATAGCCGTAGCCAGAACCCTATACAATAACAATAACGTTACGTAGACTTCGACATGGCAAAGCCAACGACGTCGAGCTCCAACAACAACAGTCGCGAGGCGGTGAACAACAATAACAACATCCCCAACAGTGGACAGCAGGAGGAGAGCCAGCCCCTGTCTCCCACCACGGCGCCGGCCCCGGCGAACACGCCCCTGAACAAGGCCATCAAGCATGACCTCTTTCCGGAGGTCACCTTCTGCAACCTGTCCGTGGAGGAGCTCACGGATGGGGCTGGAGCGGGCCACAGCCGGGTGGTGAAGAGCAGCATGATCTCCGTGGATGGCGACGGTACGCTCACCTGCCTGATGAACGGCAGCGGAGGGCAGGTGAAGAGGCGCAAGCGGCTGATCTCGAACGAGTCCGGGGACTCTATCGATTCCAGCACCACGGAGAAGAAGGCCCCCAAGATGCCGGATGGCGGATACGGCTGGGTAGTGGTTTTTGCCTCCCTGGTGGTATCTCTTATCGCCGACGGGCTGAGCTTCTCGTTCGGCCTCATCAACGTTCAGCTGCTGGAGTACTTTGGCGAGTCCACTTCGAAGACCGCCTGGATCTCGTCGCTTTTCTTCTCTGTGCCTCTGCTAATGGGACCCATCTGGTCGAACCTAGTGGACAAGTACGGCTGTCGCAAGATGACCATCCTAGGCGGCGTCGTGTCCGCCTTCGGGTTCGCCCTCTCCTCCTTCTGCAACTCCATCGAGATGCTGATGGTGACCTTTGGGATTATCTCCGGCCTGGGACTGGGAATTGGATACGTCACCGCGGTAGTGTCCATCGCCTTCTGGTTCGACAAGAAGCGCACATTTGCCACCGGCATCGGAGCCTCGGGCACGGGCATTGGAACCTTCGTGTACGCCCGCCTGACTTCCTATCTCATTGAGTCTTACGGCTGGCGAGGAGCCACCCTCATCCTGGGCGGCACCATGCTTAACGCCTGCGTGTGCGGTGCCCTGATGCGGGATCCCGATTGGCTGATTGAGGAGAACCGGCTGGAGAGCCGGTCTCAGAGCGTCACCACCTTCTCGAACTCAAGTGTCTGCCTGGAGGAGATCAAGAAGCTGCTGGACACGGGGATCACCAAGGAGGCCGTGCTCGACTCGCTGGTGACCAAAAATAACACGGAGGCCAACCAGCAGATTGACGATCCTCTCGACACAGTCCTCAAGCGCTACAGGAGCGAGATCTTTCTGCCAACCTTCCTGAGCACACAGGAGCTGGACAGCATCTGCGAGGTGAAGAGCCTGAGCCGGCGCTCCTTGCGTCACAAGGAGGGTGCAGAGGCGCCTTCCCGTGAGAACCTTCTCTCCATGTCCTCGGGAGCGGGCGCTTATCCCCCCTCGACGGCCATCCTTGGGTCGCCGGATGACACCCTTATGGGCGGGATCGCGCAGGAGGCTTCGGAGGCGGCCAAAAAGACCTACCTGGCATCCATAGAAACGCTGTCGCCGTCGGAAAAGCTTTCCATCGGCGCTGGCACCCCGAATGGGTCACTGCGCTCCTCAGACGAGGGTTACCTCACACAGAAACACGCGAGCTCCCGCTATTCGCTAAACGAAAATCTGTTCCTGGCCAAACACACGACGCCTTCCATCTCAAACCTGAAGGTGAACGGTCTGCGTCACAACTCGGTGGATATCCTGAGCGAGGACATGCACTGCTATTACTCCAAGGACGAGACCTTCGCCCTGCTGGAGCCGAGCAGGCGGAATGGTCCCACGGTGATAGCTATTCCAGAGCAAGAGCCGGCCACCAACAGCGAACTGGCCACGCGAAGGGCCCGGCTGGACAGCATCACTGGTATTCGGCGGCTGTCGCGCTCCAAGAAGCCCAGCCAGCATCGGTCCAACCTGCGGCGAAACATCTCGATTAGGAACTCCAACTTCCTCAAGGACATGCGCATCCACCGCAACTCGATCCACTACCGCGGCGCCATGCTGAACACGCACCGCTACCGTCTGCGAGCCTCGTCGTGCCCCAACATCTACCGCAACTCGATGACCACCATCGCCAAGGAGGAGGAAGATGTGAGTAGATGTGGCTCGTTGCTTCGTTGCCTCGTGCCCCTTGCCCCCGCCTTATCAGCCAGCCACTTGGCGACAGACCCAGCTGGTTAATGGTTAGAGCTGATTATCAGCTACCCCTCTCCGTCCAGTGCATGAAAACATAGTTGGGCCATGTCTGATAAGGTGGCCGCCCTGACTTCCGTGAAGCTATGCAGAGCGCAAAGCTCAAAAATATTTGAAATCGTCATCTTCATGATTAGTTTGTTACCTTGAAAACTCATCCTCGTTGTCTGAATTTTGACTGTTTACTGTATTTAATTAATTTATTTTATTTAATTTATTTCTTTCAAAAAATGCATCCATCTGGCAGGAGTTATTTTAACCCCCACAAAGCCTTAACAGGGACCCGATCACCAAGCACAATTCGTTGCTTAACATCCCTCTGTTATTATTTATCGTTCAGATAACCTAGGGTCACCGAGAAGCCCGCTTTACTATTATTTCGATCGAAAAGGTTTCGCACTATGACAGTGAGATGAGAAACCAGCCCTAAGTTATAATTCTCGTATGATACCTTATGGGTACTGGGAAAAAGGAAAAGGCTCAGATTTTCTCAAAATCTTTAAAATCGATTAGTCTTGAAGCAGACAGCAAAGGTTTCCTTTTGTGTCTTATTTCCTTTACTAATCTAATCTTAGAAACTGATGAATTAATAAATCTTATTTATTTATTTTTGCCACAGACCTGGTACGACAATTTCGTGGACACCATGAAGTCTATCTTTGACTTCTCCCTCTTTCTGGACATGAAGTTCGCCCTCTTCAATCTGTCAACATTGTTTTTGTTCATTTGGTGAGTACTGCAAGACATAGGAAACACACAAACTGCGCACATAGTCTGAACCAAAAAAAAGTCAAATATTAATAGATACAAATTAGCCAACTGAACATTCGCCAACCTAAATATGTCGAAAACAATTCTGGCAGTTCTATTCTAGATAGAAATGTTGACAAACAATTTTATCATGAACCGAACATACTTTGTCGCACTTCAAATACATAGTTATCGATCAAGATCATAACAACAGAGCAGTAAGTGTTTTATTGGCTCGATAAGGAACTAGTTGAAATCAATTCAAACTCAACCAGGTCCAGATAATACTCCTCTAACTAATCCACCTCTTGGCACGCTCCGCAGGTTCATTATCCCCTATCTGTACCTCCCCGACTACATGAAGCAATACGATTACGATGTGAGCGTGAGTGCTGTTCTGATATCGGCAGTTGGCATGGCCCAAACTGTGGGCATGATAGGACTGGGCTATCTGGGCGACCTGCCCTGGATGAACATCAACATATGCTACTCCCTCTGTATGCTGGGTGAGTTTTGGCAAAGACCCTTTAATAAATAACGCAATACTATTTTATACTAATATATCTCAGTTTGCGGAGCCTCGGTGTTCTTCATGCCCATGCTGATGACCAGTTACAACGGCCTGATGGCCATGTGCGTAATCTTCGGCTTCACGTTCGCCAGCTCGTTTTCGTTTACGCCCAGCATTCTGGTCAGTATTGTTGATTTGGATGATTTCACGTGTGCCTACGGTCTGGTGCTGCTGGTGCAAGGAGTGGGAATGATCGCGGGCCCACCCATTGCAGGCGTTATCTACGAGAATACCGGCAGGTGAGTTGTGAATTTCCGTTTAAGAATTTCCAAATGATAGCCGCTACTTGCTCCTTTGCAGATGGGACGACTCCTTCTATTTCGCCGGCATATTTATCGCACTCTCCGGCGTCTGTTCGTATATGATCGAGTTCTGCGAGAAGAAAGCGCCCAAGGAGAGTGATAGTGATGTCTCAGAGACTAAAAAAGCTCAACTTTTACACTAGGTTACATTACTTGGTTGCATTACTTGGTTGCAAGCCGAGAGCGAGAAGAGAAGCCTACACAACTTGAGGTACTAAAATCTGGACTAGCATTAAATGTTAACGAGTTTCTTATGTCAAATGGTGTTGCAGCCATAAAATCAGAGCAGCATTGTAACTGAAACTAAGCCTATTTCGTAAGACCTAGCCTGTAAGCCTATATACTTGACTTGATAACTAATCGCGGCTAAGTATCGACATATACACACCTAATATATAATTAACGCACTAGGGCAATTACTAATAATCACATCTTGTGCTCACACCGCAGACAAACTGTTCAATTTCAATCAATATCAATGCAGTGCATCACTGCCAGGTGCAAACGGGTCCCCACAAAATTGTCTTCTTTACAAAATATAAAAACAAAAAGCAAAAAAATATAGGAGAAAAATAGTTTTAATTGCCTTACATTTCGTACGAATATTGATTAAATAGAATACAATAAAACAATCTATGTAACGTATGCAATAACAAGCGACAATTTTCCCTAATATACCACAAAATACCGTTTTCGTTTCTATTTAAACTAAAAGAATAGTCATATTTGTACGCTGAACGTCTCGGATCCGAATAGTTTTCCAATCACACAGTTCAATTGAGAAAAAAAAGTTATACAAAACATTATAAAGTTAAACATTAATACCCGTACTAGGGAAAAAAAACCCAACAAACAAGCCCTTGAACGTTTAAGTATTATTACACAAAATACAGACATTATTAATATTGAAATACAAAATACAAACTTACCCAGAAGCACAGAAATAAGCATAATTAGTATATTGTTATTGAAAAACGCCTATAAAGTGTAAGCAACTTTTGAAGTAAGGATACTATTATAGAACACACTATAGTCCCGTAGCCGGTTTATAGAAAAAGAGTAATTGTTGGTTCAATTCACCCTAGCAAATATGTAAAAAAAACAAGGATCACAATTCTATACAATTATCTACTGAAAACATATTATGAAATATAAACTTTTAAACGAAACAAACTGTTCTTTCATTTCCACATTTAGCTAAAGGCAATTTGATAATATTTTCGGATACACACTTGCTGGAAATAGGTTCACGAGGTCGGAGAAAAATCTCCCTTTGCATCATGTTTTCTACATTTTTAACCCCCTTTTTTCTTAAATCATGACTGTTTTAATATAATAGCAAAACAAACATAAAATTGATTGTAAAAAATTGATCCCAGCCATAGTCGTTCTTTTGGGTTACGCTGAGAACCCCTCTTAACCTTAACCTCTCATTTTCGAATATTTATACCCTTGCAGGGTATTATAATTTTAGTCAGAAGTTTGCAAAGCAGTGAAGGAGTTCTCTCCGACCCTATAAAGTATATATATTCTTGATCAGCATCAACAGCCGAGTCGATCTAGC
>JAEIIH010012898.1:0-17507 GCA_018904745.1 Drosophila orosa
CAGGAACACTTTCCTTAATCTCATTTATTTATTCTCTACTTTCTATATAGGATATATGTGTATATATATTTTTATATACTTTGCAGGGTATAATATTTTTAGTCAGAAGGCATTGAAGGAATCATTTCCTTTAAATCATATATATACTTGATCAGTATCAACAGGCAAGTTGATGGTAGGCGTGACAGAAATCAAATTTTAAAATTTTAAATTGTCAAAAATGCACAAAAATTTTAATTTAAAAAATCTTTAACTTTAGTGTGCGGATTTATTAACCTAATAAAACAGAAAAGGTTCCCGAATTACTCTTAATACATTATTGGCTTAGTTTTGATCTATATGATATGATATTTCCAATTCGATCCTTTCGAATTTTTGTCTCCCGAAAATCAGGAAGTGAAAAATGCAGCAGCCAGTGGCTTGGAAAACGCTTTGACGCATGCGCAAATGGGAAAATTAGGCTAAGGTGGACCTGCACTCACATTAGGCTGTCGCAGAGCCGCTTTTGTCGTTACCTGGCCAACGAGGTGGAGGTGCCCCCAACTGATTATCGGCATTACTATTGTCTTTCGTATTCCGTATTTGGTATGCCGTATTGCGCCGTTCGTCTACCCGAAAATTAAGTGGAAAAATCAATCACTTTCACTAATTTTAAAGTGATTTTTCCGAATGCGAGAAAATGGGGCTGCCACGGCTTGTTATCAAGTGTTGAAACGAACGCCGAATCGAACTCCAAGTCGGAAAACGAGCTCGACGCTCGCCGCTCGACGGCCTAATGACGGGACATTTGTCGGACGGCATCGAAATAAAGAGATTTTTAACTCCGGCCAAATGAAATTTAAATTAAACAGTGAAATGCCCCGGCGAGAATATTATCGGCCTTAAAGTGCGGATTGATTAATTGCTGTCTCTTTCTCGTATAGGATTTTTAATTTGATTTCGGCTGCTGCTGCTGTTGAAATGGTTTGTGGGCCGGCCGATTAATCAGATAGATAGTGACCCCATCTGCGTTCTTCTCCGTCTGCAGTCTAACGGTTTCCCCCTGTCTTCCAGGGTCTTGAGTTTCGCACCGCAAAATAATTTGCCAATCGTGAACGGAAGCGCGGCGCATGCGTCATGAGGTGGCAAGCGCTAACACTCTTCGGGATGTCAGGCACTGGAAAAAAATGATTTAAAAAAATATATAGGGGCTTTATTACAAGTAGTATATGTTGCATTGAAAAATAAGGATTAAATAAATCATAAAAAGCATTTAACACATCTCTGGATACATTACTTTACAATTTATAACCAACTTTGTTTCCTGGCATTTATTAATAGAATTGTTTAAATTCAAATACTCACATCTTGCATTTAATATTTGCTTTACTAGTTTATTAACTAATTGTATTACTTAATTCCCCTTAAATTCTCTCAGTGCTTTGCCCCACACCCCTGTTCCACCTGAGGAGTCGTGCGTGCTGCAGGTTTAGGCCACTTTCGTGCTGCGGATTCGGTTTCGATTTTGGGCCAGACCGCTGAAAATTTCTTATTTATTCTCATGTTAATTTCCTCCGGACTCGGTCTCGGCCGCAACTTGCGTGACTTGATCGTTTTGGCCAGATATTATTTTGTTACATTAAAAAATAATTACCGCATTTGCCTTTGCGTTACCTCTTTTCCACCTTGGCTCCCCCTTCCCTCTCTCTTGGCTATCTTTTTGCCTCTGGGGCTGATTTCTGTTTGATTTGCTCTTTTCGTAACCAAAATTGGTTCATTTTCGACGTTTAAACATTTTGAATGCGTTGCTAATTCTGATTTGATTGCCACTTGGCTGTGATTGCATACATTTGCCTAAACACTGCTGACAGCGCAAGTATGTAAAGTTATAAAAAAATAGCTTAACTGCAGTTTTTTTGTTAGTACTTTTATAATTAAAGTAAGCAAAATACGTGCTAAAAAGTAAGTGCTCAAGAACCTTGCCACTTTTTGTTTAGTTTCTATTTAAAGATCAAGACACCTGCGTTTAAATATTATTTAATTCAAAGTGGAAAGTAATTTACCTTCAAGTGCTGCCTTTTCAAGGCTTTTATGTGTGACTCTCCTCTTAGGCTTTCTTGCCAACTCTTGCAGGCACTCAAAACAAAGCATAAAATCAACTTTTGCGACAAATTTTTCATAAACATAAACCCCAGCGCCGTACATTTTGATGATTTTAATGGACAAAACTGCGCAAAATGATGGCCGCGAAACGTGTTGGGGCAGCAGACTCGGTCTCAGACTCAGACGGTTCTGCGGAATGTGTTGCCAGGCACCTTCTGCATTCTCCGGGCTGCCCCTGCTGCAGGCAGGCCATTTAAAATGCAGCAAGTGTCACCATTGACTGAAACGAGGCGCAATAAATATATATGCATGTGCGAGGAGCCGTATACGAGTAGCTGTAGCTGTAGCTGTAGCCTGGCTATATACAAAGTGGCAGTGGCTCTGCTGGTCTTGGCCCGGCTTTATACGGGCAAGGCATGCGCCGCATATTGGCAACAATGCAGCGAAAAGGCGAAAAAAGTGTAGACTTTGCATGAAGGAGAGAACTCTGCCGCTCTACCGCTCTACAGCTCTACCGCTCTACAGCTCTACCCCTTCGTCTCGTCATTTAAATAACAATAAAATTTGATGACAAGCCATGTTGCTGCGCTCCTCCTGCTGCAGTTTTCGATTCTCCGTCTTCGGCTGATTGGCTCTGCCGGCATAATAAAGACATTCGATGCCTTTTTAAGCGTTTCACTTTCGCACGTAGCCGCCGTCGCAGCCAGTAAAAAGTTTGCAGCATGTCCGGTTGTAAAAATAAATATCACCGAGTTCTCCACCGAGAGCTGCCAGGCACCAGCTCCCTCCCAGTAGCTGATGCTGAGTGATATTGGGGGAAAGTTTAACTCTGTCTAGACGGACTAAAGGCCACCCAGCGGGAGAAGCCACCCAAAGCAGGCGGGCCCAACCCATCGCAGGAACTGCCAAGCCCCGGCCCCGAGTCCCCGCCACCGTCTCGCTTTCCATTTCATTAGACAATGCCAACTTTTAATTAAGAAATCGTGCTCTTCGACTCCTCGATATTGAGCTGCAATCTGAGGGAAAACAACTGAAAAGTTTAGGAAAACACAGAAGGAAATCGAAAGAGTTGCAATTAATCGGCGAGCGAGCGGATGGGGAAGTTTCATTGTGTTTACTTTCAGTTCGTAAAAGATAATTGGCTTTAATATAGCAGAGACTAATATATGTAAAAGTGATCCTTAAAGAAGCATCTATGGGTTTTAATTAAAAGTAATTTATAATCATTAATTTGAGTTGGTTTTGGCTTGAGCTATATATTAATATTGTGTTATTTAATACATATCCTCCCCAAATCAAAGCACGATTCATGAGGTTAAGTCTCCTGGCTTTTATCCTGCCAATATGTAGATTTCAAAGTATTTCCGAAATTCCCTTGGCTTATAGTTTCAGTGGCATACATATATTTAACGAGATTTTCCACCTCAGGATTTGCCAGACTTATTATGCAGTCCCCTTCGCGATTTCGAAGCTTTGTCTCTGCGAATCCCATCCAGCATTCATTGTGCTTTACGAGCTTGTTGTTGGGTCTTGCCTTGGCTCCCACTGCATCCCATCTGCATGCTCCATGCACCAAGCTCCATGCTACATGCCGCATTCCGCACGCCGCCTGCCAGCTGAAATGTCGAAGTGTTCTATATGCCACATGGTGCTCCGCTCCCGGGGGAAAACGCTCTAGGGGCAGTGGTAACGGCTCCTCAATGGCTGACAAATGCGACTGAGTCGGAGGCTGATGCTGAGTGTGAGTGCGAACAAAATGCACGGCGTCGTTAGAGGATGCAAACAAGTTTCGTCTCTCCTTGTGCACAGAAAAGAAAAATAAACAGAATTTCAACCAGATTTCGTAGAGAAAAATAGTTTAAAATAATAAATAATACGTTAAAGAGTAGAATTTAAATTATTTCATTCAAAAATCTATTTAAAAAATAATTTAACCAACATTTAACAACATTCAAAAGCTTACTTCAACCTAAATTCAACAATAATTCCACAACAATTAAACAAAGATTAAAAATTAAAAATTATACATATTTTAATATAGAAATTTGCATTCTATAAATATCATAAAATCAACCTGAAAACGATTTCGAACAGTGTATTAACTGGATGCTGACACAGACGAGGGCTGTTGTTACTGTTGCTGTTGCGAGTTGGTGTTGCTGGTGCGCTGATGCTGCTGCTGCTGCTGTGCCGCGTGTTGCTGGTGCTGGCTGCATCGCCGACGCTTTGTTTGAAATGTTGCTGACAAACCACTTGAAGTCTTTCCTACTTCTACGCTCATTCGACGGGCTGCACTGCTCTTGGCTGACGTATTTCATAAGAAAGGCAAGTGACAAGTCGCTTTCCACTTTACACAGTTGCCGAAATTATGCCGCCCAGACTCGGAATGGAAATGGAGAAAAGGTTAAAGTGTAAGTGGGGGAAAAACAAATTGTTGGCCGGCCCAGACAGACTGGCTGTCTGTCAGAGGAGCCGCCGCCGCAGCCCCTCGATCCCCTTTGATCGCCAAGAACGAGCCGTTCACACTTGGGCAAGTGTCGAAAACTGGCCTACTCTGCGGCCAAACAGTTTTTCCCCATTTCTTTTTTTTTGTAGCCCCCTCTCGGCCTTCAAACAAAGGAACAGAGCAGAGCAGAACAGAACTTTGCGTGGTGCCGAGAGATGAAATGGAGGAAAGTTTTGTTCTGCCCGGCGTTTTCCTTTTGTTGAAACATTTCTACGAAAATTATTTCGAGTACCCGGCCGCTCGCTCGGTTTGGACGGTCGACCGGCCGGACTGACAGCTGTGCTTCTCGGCCCGTCCGCTTTTATTTCACTTCAAGTTTTCCCCCATCATCTTCAATAGCAATTTGCTGTCCCGGCCGCCAGGGAAATTCTTGGGAAAATATGCACCTCCAAAGCGGTTTCAGGCGGTGCCCGCATTTGCCTTTCCAGCGAAAGTGCGTGGCCCGGCCCCATCCATGCCGACGAGTGTACATAACCCTGGCGATCGGGAGGCTCCTCAGCACGCACACTTTCTAATCAATTATATCGCACTTATATGCAAATTTCACGCAAACAAACAAATAAATCAATTCCATTCCGTTCAATTCAATTCGATTTCAATAAGGCTACGCTACGCACAGGCCCCGCGGGCACAATGAACCAATTTGAAAATCACCTTTCTCGCCTGCAAATTGCTTTGTCAGCTTCCCCCTCGTCCATGGCTCGCCTCTTGCCGGGTCTTGGAAGCCGGTGAAGTGTTTCGCTTTCTGCCTAGTTAACAGCTTTTTTTCTGGATTTTTTCTTTCTTTCTCGGGTGGTTTTTTTGCTGGGGCCCACTCGGTGCCAAAAATGCCAAAAAGAGAACACCTCCTAGCTAGAAAAAGCACGCGCAAGCTGCTTCAAAAGCGCAAAATTTCACATTGACGTGAAAAATTGGTGGATATCAGATTTCAAAAGTGGGCAAATCAGGCAACGGAAGTGGGCAAACGCGACCAGCGATTGCGCTACGAATCAAAAGAAATTTTCTTATAAATCTAGTTCTTACAAAGAAATGTAGACTATTTTTATTATTAGAAAATATTAAATACTTCTCTAGATTTAACTACTTAATTAGTATTAAGCTGTCACAATGCATACATATATTAATCCCGACTTGAGTATCACGTAAATCGCATTTAAATTCGAACAATCGCCTTTGGAGGACATTACTCATCGGCGGTTTGAGGTTTCTTAGGAACTTTGTGTTGAGTCACTCGGCAGCGGCTCTACGAAGTCCATATGCCTGCCTTTTCGATTGCCGCTGCTGCTGGCTTTGCATATAAATAAGTGCCTTATCATTAAATTTCAATTAAATGACAAAAATAAAATAAAAATGTTTTGACGCCAAATCAACTTTTCGGAAATTGTATTGCTGATCGGCTCTCATGTCTCATGTTCCCAGCCAGCAACCATCCATCTGTATTTCTTATTTATTCTCATTTTGCATGCTCAACAATTGTAGACACCGTGGGGCGATGACAAAAACAAGCAATCGCGTCCCATTCATTGACAGTCGCAGATATTGCAGGCCCCGGAGCTCCGCAGATTTCTTCGCGAAAAACAAATTTTTTGGCGCGTGTGTCTGAGCCCCGAAAGCTGCTGGCTAAATGTACATACATATATATGCATATATACTTAAGTGTTTTTGCTTTTCTCAGTGCAATATGAGGGGCACCACCATTCATGCTCAACGATTTAAATATGTTCGTCTGCTGACGTTGCGGTAGCTCTTTTCCAGATACATTTTTTGATAGACAAGCGGACAGACATGCATGTAAGCCGGGCGCTGAATTTGATCTCTCGCGTTTTGGCACGAACTGTAATTGAAAATTTCGCATGTACGGGAGTACGAGAGTATGCGAGTATCCGAGTATTTGAGTATTTCGGGGGAACGGCGCACAGCAGCGGAGCATCAAGACCTGACACTCGAAACACTTGGCTTTGGCTTTGGCTTTGGCTTTGGCCTGGGCTTGGGCTGGGGCTTTGCTCGGCCTCAACTTTCTTGTCCGGTTACGTGAAATTTCAAATGTCATAATTTCTGACAGTTTGATAGTCGCACAAGCAAACAAACAAACATTCGGTCTGTGGCTTACGGGGGTTAAGCCAGCTGGACCAGAGTCTTGGCCCGAATCGTTACCAAAAAGCGGCCGACGGGCAAACAAAAGTGACAAGTTGTATCACAACCGCACTGTGGCTCAGTGATCGATTGAAGTGATGCCAAAGCGATATTAAAATGTATTTAAATTGTGTGGAATAATAATGAAACACTATACAGACTTGGGTATTATTTACAAGACGGTTTTCTGACTTATAATATACAAGTTTCGTATTCTTTCAGTTGTTCTTGTTTAAAAAACTAACTTGATTGACTATCTTACGCCTTCTCAGCCCACTGTCCGCCATTCTTTGGCTTCATTGAGCTTGCTAAGTCCACTAAGAAGTACATAAGTGTTTCCCTAAGTCGTCTTAGGCCAACTGTAGTGTCGCCAGAGCTTGGGCTTCGAGGTCTCTTTGGGCCAAGTAAGCCCACATATTGATTCACCGAGGGCTGAGGGCGACCTTTCGGACCACACACACAATTCGCCGTACTTAAACTTCGCTGTAATGTTGCATAACATGTAAATTCTGGCCATGTCCGGGCAAAGTTAGTTACGTTTTAGGGCCAATTCCCAGAAGCAGGGAGTAACCAATTAGGCATTTTCGGACTGCGACCATAGTTTTACACGTTTTCTAGTTACTCCGCGGACAGCTGTGGGCTTTTTGTTACATTTCCAGGCGGGAAACACGACAAGTCGCTTAAGAACTGGCTGCCAACAGATGTTGGAGAGCTACAGGTAAGAAGACAAGAGTTCAAGCAACAGATCTTGGGGCCTGACATTGACGAAGTGGTTCTTCGAATGAAATTGTCATAATTTTTTCGGGTTTTCCACATGTCTTTTGATGCATACAAAGCGTTAATGTTGCCCACTTTGTCATACTTTGGCTTCGCGTCCGACAATTGAACAATTGATAAAAGCCAAGACAGGGCCGAGGCTCCTCAAGCCGTAGCGATTCCCAGCTAACGGTGAATTTCTGGGTCTCCAAACTGAGTAATTGTTATTATATACTCAAAGGTATCTGTATATGGATGAGTCAAGCTCCGATCTGGTGCCACGGATCGGTGGTTTTGGCTCATTGGCATTCTGGCCACGACAGTGTTGCTATAATATAGTGGAATCTTCAGGGAAGGTGGACTGCAGAAAGGTTGGTAAGTGCTCCAAGTTGGGCGCCATTTCCTGGAACGATATACGGGTTACTTACGTTTTCTCCAAGCTGGCATGTCCGGAATAACTTTAATTAAGTTTCTTAGCAACTTTAAAAATTAAATTTTATATTAATTTTTAATTTCCACTACAAGCTTTGTTTATTTCGTAATGCAGGTTACCAAAATCCCACATAAACGTAGAATTACCTAAGCCAAATCTGAATCTGCTGGAAGAGCTTACACTGCAGCACGTCCAGGGAAAACTATTATTGCCGCTATCGGTGACATCTGGCCAGCGTATCCACGTATCCGTGAGAACTGCCTAGCTGGCCGAGATACACTGGGTTTTTACGAGCACTCGTCTAATGAGGCAAAGGAACTCTCCACGCACTCCCCGCCAGTTGACACTGACCGCAGATCTGTATCTCAATATTTAGGTTGCCGTAGAAATAAAAGGCCGACGACAACGATGGAGCTCTTGAAATAAATCAAAAGATGCGAAAACGGACTGAGCCGACACTTCGGGGCTTCTCCGGCAGAGAAAACTCTGGAAAGGCAACGCAGATCCCAGATCCCAGATCCCAGCGAAATGATAAATGCCCGCTCCGTGTATCAAGTGTGAATTTTAAGTGAAAATGGTTGGGGAATGGAGCGGGGAAATGGAAAAATGTTTTATGCTCACTATGCCTAAATGCTGACTTTTTATGGGGATTACGTGGGGCGAGGCGAAATCAAGCTTTAAATATGCCAATAAATGATTTTAATTACGTAAGGTCGGTTTATCAAACGGCTCACGGAGCTACCATTGTTGCCTAAGCCGAGTTCAAACAGAATCGGAATCAGAATCACAAACAAGCAGAAACAGTAACAGAAACAGAAAAAGAGTTCTTTAATGGCCATTTTGCCACCGTTCTTCGTTGGTAAAGGAAATGCTCTCGGGCCATAAAAGTCAGCCACATAAAACAAAGCCGAACTGACTCGGGGCATATAAAAAGAGTAGAAATATGTTTAAATATTTCCCGCTTAGTTAAATTCCATATAATTCCAAGCCGATATAGAGTCGCCGACTAGAGAGACCGCCGGCAAACTCAACTGAACTGAGCATCGTAAAGAGTGCGAACTGTAAATCATGACAGTTTTTATGGCTGCCCACTCCCAGTGCCCATTTCGGGGTCCTGCTACCTGATGTACTGCGGCAAGGTATGGAAATAGAACTCGCACTCCAATTCCAATTCCTATTCCGATTTCTATTCCTATTTATTAGCCGCTTTAATTGCTCGCACTCGGCTCAGCGCGCCTTGACATGAATCCGCGAAAAGGCTCCCCATAAATCTGAACAATAATTGGTTATGAAATCGTTCATGGCAGAGCTTACAGCTGAGAGCTCACAGCTCACAGCTCAGCTCGGGCATTAGACGGGGCTTACTTATCGGTCGAATTTATGATATTCTGTGGGCCGTTCAATTTACGATCCGGATTAAGTCAAAACGCCAACGCGTTGCAACGTTCCGCCATTTTGCCGTGGGTCACAAGACCGTTTAGTCGGCGAAATCTGCTCCGGAATATGGTTGGGAGAATGACGGGCCCGTTACAATATTAATTACCCGCCATTAGCAGCATCACTCAACTTTAAGCACATGCAGCCGAGGAAACTATCTCGAAACTCATACATCAATGCCGCTAAATCCACTTGTCAGGAGGAACAAACGTGAGAATCGTTCGAAATAAAAAAAAAGAAACAAGACACAGAAACTTCAGCTTCAACATCAACTTCGTCTGAAACAGAAACAGAAACAAAAACCTAACAAAGGCAAACGGCAAACAGATCGAGCTGCGAGGAAATATTGTCAGGCAACACTTTTAACCCTGTTGCTGTAGGTGTATCTCACCTATTCGTATCTGTGTCCACATCTGCAGTCACACTCAGAGAAATCAACCTAAACAAGATATGGAATTGGTGGATAAATAGTTGATTAAATACAATTTAGATAAATATGTAATTCGTGTGCGTGGTTCTTTTAGTTGGTCATTTAGTTCCTCACTCAGTTATTTACATACGTCTTTATTCTCCATTTAATTTTCCCGTAATTTTCCATTTAACTCGAATTTTTCTCCCTGTATCTGTATCCGTATCTGTATCTGCAGCTCGTACTCTAGCTTTTCACGGGGGAGATTTGTAGCTGGGACACCTGCAACATTTGAGGGCCGTTTGTCGCTGTGGCAGAGAAAGACTTTTTTATGCTAAATACCGCCGCAGTTTATATTGATGATGCTCCGATCCGAAACACAATGCCACATAGCCTGGGTGCAACATCCCCTCCCCAAATATATACCTATATGCATGTGCTAAGTATATCTCGGTCTCCGGTAGAAACAACAAAATGTGTGACAAAACACCACAAGGAATTTTAATCCCAAAATGATTGATAATCATTTGCACGAGCGGAGTTGAGCGCAGAGGGAAAAAGCTTTATCACGTTCCATTCGCCTAGGTGTAAAGTCCATGGGGTATTATCAGCGCCGCCCAACGACGTCGTCTTCATCAGCATCTTGGCATCTCCATTTCCGTACCTCTCCAGCACAGTCGTCATCGTCTTGGGCATCGTCATCATCATCATCATCAACATCGTCGTCGTGGCCGGGCTTTGTTTGCTGCTAATGTTTGCACTTAATTCACCAGACAATGCGACACGGGAGTGGCGGTGGAAAGGGCATTTTCTTTCGGCTTTTTCTTGGCTGGGGGAAAACTAGGTGAGGAGCGGAGAGGTAGGGTGATTGTGCCTGGCAGGGCGAAAAGTCTAAATTATGTCGTTGCCGCCTGACTGTTGCATAGGAAAATGCATCATTTTGTGAGCTTAAGCGAAGACGTTGCGCTTTTTGTGAATGGGCGAGCGGAGCACTGAGAGAAATAAGTGATCTATATAAAAATAATATAACTTTACATTAAGATGTTAGGAAAATGATTTTCCCTTCATTTCTAAATAAAAGGCGCAAGTAGGACAAATTTAAGTAATGATTTTAAGTGCTTAAAAATGAAATGCTATGTTTATTGGTTGTAAATGTATGGCCATCTCATATTACACAAACATAACCAAGTTAACCCGACTTCTGTTTCCCATTTTCCATTCAGCAAGTGGTTTATTTCCATACCAAATCTTTTGTTTGAGGCTGACACCTTTTCAGGGGACCGGATAATTTCCAACACGTTAAACTGTTGAACCTGTGGCACAGTTCCCTTAACGATGAGTTGAAAATGTGACAAAAGCTGATTTAAGTCATAATTTATCATGAAATGCTGGATTAGTTGCGATCAATTTTACAACAGTTTATTTTTAACACGTTGCGTATACGCAACGCCGGTGACAATGACAATGCCAGCCAGCCAGCAGGTTGTAGCCAAGTCCCAGGGACTAATGTTTAAATTTATTGACTATCAAATGGTGTGTGCATTGTGTGTGCTGCTGCCGCTGTGCCTACTGCATTAGTTTGTGCCACTTTCGAATTGGTAACTGCTGGGAGGTGGGGATTATGACACCGAGGTGGGGATACTCTGTCGGAAATTAAGTGCTTTGCTAGTGAATACTTACCATTTTTTTAAATGTCACTCTTTAATTAGTTTTAAAATTCTTTCTAATAGAATTTAGATAATCATATATTTATATTTTATGCAATAAGTATCATACTTGCAAAGTAGTCTACATAGAATAGACTATAGCTATAAAAAGTCATTGGTTTTCCGTTCTAAAAATTATCTATGCTTCTTATTTATGAAAGAAATTCTTCTTGAACTAATCTGAGATGCTAAAATGTATAAATACTCTAAAGCCGAGACGAATTCATGAGTATCTCGTGCTGTTTTGGGAACCATCGGCACTTTTCGCGTCCGAAAAAGAGGACGTCTTGGCCTACAGCACGCCTTTTCGACAAATCAACCACGCCCAACAGCCAAGCCAAGCCAAGGCAACGGCCACAAAGTTGGCTCTCGCTTAAGTGTTTGTAATTGTTATTGCACAAAACTCGTTCTTTCACTTTGGCCTGCAAGCGCGAACTTCATGGCTACACCTACCCAGAAAGCCGAAAAAGCCAGGAACTCAGCCGGCGGATGATGATGATCATCTCCTCCAGCCCGAGCTGGTACCTGGTTCTAGCTGTAAATAAAGTTTTGGCAATGCAGCCGCGCCCCCAGAGAAAAGACCACCTAATGAAAAGCGGCCGATGGCCCGGACTTTTCAGCTTTTCTGGGTGCAGTGTGTGTGTGTGTGAGTGTCGATTTCGATATTAAGAAATTACAAGCAAAGGATGCTTGCCCCACGCATTATGCGGAAATTAATTTGCGCGTTCGGCAAATTTAATTCAATTTTTTAACAGCTCCGGACGCAGCAACACGACCAACACGCCCCGAAACGAAAGTTGACCCACTACTCGTGGAATCTTTGGGCTTGGTTATGCACTCGGAAAAAAGTTCTAAGCGTGAATTAAATGAAGGTGAGGTCGTTGGTAAAACGTCATTAATACTGAAGGGCCAGCTTCAAAGTTTTGTAATTTAAATTCAAGTAGTTTTAAATGTAAAAAAAAGAAGGGAGAAATATAACTTGATGTATAATTAAAGCTCCCTTTCTTCGAGTGTGCTCCCGGTCCTAAATCGCCGAGAGTACGAATTAAGACATAATAAAGCTGTCCTGCGGTCGAGGCCTCTTTCTGGCCCATCCGTCAAGATCGGGGCGTGTAATTCACTCTGGACTCTGGCTTTCGGGCGAACACCTTCGCCTTCGCCTTCGACTGACGAGAGCCAACTTGACAAGACGTTTCTGGCTTAAACGCTCTTTTGGGGGGTAATTTTTTGGCAGAGGCAGTGAGGTCTTTGCACTCGCTCTCAGTATATCGGGGCCGGGAGTGAGTGGCTGTGGTGGCCGCTTGACAAACGAGTGTCATTTATCAAAATGTGACACTATTTGCGCCAAGTCATGTGTTAACTGCACTTTATTTTATTGTTATACCCCGTGTGGGTTGGCCATCGAGGAGGTGGAACGATATCCTCCGACACAAAGGCTCCCTCGCAGTCGGTTCCCCAAGTGCTCTCATAAAATATATATCATAATTGAGGGTTATGCTGGGGCCGGTGTTTTCCCTTCGCCTTTTTTGGGGACTAAGCCAAGAAGTATAGCGTTGGAATTGGCCACCAGGATGAGGAATGGCCAGATTGAGATATGAGATGAGCGTGTGAGTGCGAAAAGTGCTGAGGGCCATGTGGCTCTTCTCTGATTCCCAAAACTGATTTCGGGATAAAGATTTTTTATGAATTTATGTACCGTTTTGCAGGACATGTGATTTCCGATTCATTATACATATTAATCAAAGTTGTCCCAAGAAAGTTATACTCGAAGTGCTACAATGTTTGACTGACAAATCGAGTTCTGTCAATTTTAAGTAGGTTAAGAGTATCTCGAAGGCGTTAGCAGCTGCAGGATCGATAAAAGAGATACTACAAAATAATTTTAACTAAATACAAACATTTATACATATTTAACTCATATCTTAATATTATTTTAATATTACCAATCGAGAAACCTTTCCGTAGGCATACCTAAATGCACCAGAGAGCACCTCGGTGGTATCAAAAGTAATTGAGGAATTTTCGGGGCCTTATCCTCTGCCTAAAAGAAGTAATTTTTTCCTTTCCAATTTGTGCTTTTTTGGGCGCGTCCGGCATTTAATGCCAATACTATAAACATTATCATTATGCGGCCCGTACAAGAGCGCAGTTATACATTTTGCGCGTCCGCCGCGCTTAAATGTTGTTTTTACCAAAAACTAAGAAAAATATTGGGAAAAAAGCGCAACGCAGCGAAGAGAAACCCAAAAACCAAAGGCCGAAAAGTAATTTCTTGCACGACATTAATTTCTTTTAAATTACGCATAATTGAAGTACGGGCACTCGAATTTGATCGATGGCCGAATCGAGTCCCGGAGTGCTCCGAGTGCTGCGATCGAAACTCGTTTCCCGCCGCACCTCCTCGTTGCGATCGGAGAGAAATTACAAAAATATTGCTCTGCCATAATAATTTAATTCCATTTTTTTCTTCTCTTCTTTGGCTGTGCGTTTTTTACCATACGAGGCCGGGTTCTTGGGAGAAGCGGGTCGGCAGCGACATTGACATTCGAATTAGACACCTGACAGCAGAATATCAGAGTCACTCGACGACGACGACGACGACGACTTCGTCTGCTGCCCATTGAAGCCGAAGCCGAAGCCTTGGATTTGAAATTCGATTTAATTTCTATTCAGTCTGTGCAGTGGCATTGTGCTCGTGGGCTGACCTGTCAGTCAGTATGAAATTTCATATTGTTAGAGGTATTTAGCTTATATTTGGGCCTGCTTTGGGCCGGCTTTGTTGGCGCGATAAGCGGATTTTTTATTACATCAGTTTAGTGTCACATTAGCGATGTGTCAGGCGGCTTTGCGGGGGCGACAGATTTGTACATCCCATTCCCATTCGACTTGGGGGCTTTCGATATATTTTATAGCTCACAACGAGAGCTCTTCCGCCATACCAATCCCGATCCCGATCCTGATCTCTGCCTGCAGCTCTTTGCCACACGTATCGTCGAATCACATAAAATCTTTCAGCGAAACTCACAGAACTTATGAATTTCTTAATTCTTTTTGCAGAAGGAATTGCCCTGATCTTTTTTATGGCATTTCGCTTGGCGGCGCGATGCTATCAGTTGGTTTTTGTTTCAGGTTTCGGCTCGGTCTTTAAAATGTCTCGAATGCGAATCCAGTGGTCGATTCACCGCATGAATCATAAGCCAGTTAAACGCGAATTCCTAAATGTTCGCTTACCTTACCTCACTTACCCGGCAGGGTCAACGTATTTGGCCCGGCACTTGTAACCTAATTTAAATTCGCAAAAACAATAATAATCAGCACGAGAAATCGGCTGTGAATTGTAAGTTAAGCACTATATCTTGCATTTAGTTGTCACAATTTCAGTAAATAAATTACACTTTAACTATGGCCCATTTCTGTAACCTGCGAATGAACTGTATTATTGGTGGAGTCCTTCTGATGATATATTACTTACTTGTGACGTACCTAATGTACTACGAGATCCATCATAGTGTTGTGATCGTGCAAAAGGATACAAATGGAAATTATTATTACACGGTGAATGACAAAGGCTTCTGGGTCCTGGGAACATGCTTTCTAGTAATGGCCTTTGTTTCCTTGCTGCTGATATTGGGAACGATAATGGTAGCTATAGGTGTTACTCCAAGTGAACAATATATATATTCCTTCCTCCATAGAAACGCCGTAGGCTTATTATCGCTTTTCAAGTTTGCCAGATCATTCCGGAGCTTGTAATATTCTATTACTTACTGGTGGCCCTTTTGTATGGCATTGAAACCGAATTCGTTTTTATATACCTCCTGCCCTTTCGTAAGTTGCTTAAGATCATTGCTTGTGTTTAACTACTTAGTATGTTATTGGCAGTGTATTTGATCTACATCGATGTGGTGTCGTTTATTTATTCCCCTGAAGTGAGAAAGATCTTGAAACGAGAAACGGAGGAAGCCGGAGATATTGAATATTAAAAATTACATTTTGCAATTGTATATTTTTGAAGTAAGTCACCAACTAATTTATTTATATATACATTTTACAAGACTGAAATCACATACTACTTTTTCCGGTAGAACTCACAGCGACAGCGATAAGGTTGGTTGACTTGAGAGCAGGGAAACATGTCAAGAAATAAAAACAAAAATGATTTATCATAATGGGAGTTGGACGCGCAGACGGGACCCCAATTGGAATTGGAATGGGAGTTGGACTGGGCCTTGGACTGGAGATCGCGATGGAGCCTGAGCTCCCAGCGGCGTTGCCTAAATGGGCGATAACGGCCAAAAAGATCAAGACCAAGAGCAACAACTGGGCGACGGCTGATGGCGACGAGCGCGGAGATATCGGGCCAGAACGGCGGTGCGTCTGGGGATGTCAACTCTTCATATAAAAATTAACGAAATATAAATTAAAAAATATGCCCAACCTCTCTCGGTCTCTGGGCGATGAAATAAAAACCAGAAAACAGAAATCTCGTTCTCGCTCCCCTGCCTCCCGCTGGCGATTTACGAGCATGGTCTGAGTATGTCCCTTCTGGTTTCAAGTTACGCCTGCGCCACATTGTTGCCTTCCAAAAAATAAAAAAGTGAGGAAAAAAAGAGGAAAAGGAAAGATTTTTCTGAATTATCAATTGTCCCCTTTATCGAGGGAATGCATCGCCGCGTTTAAGGCTTTATCTATGGCTCGCTGCGTTTTTATCTAATGGAGGCAGCTTCTACCCATTGAATGGGTCCCATTCGGGGCTCCGGTTTCAGGCCTGACTTATGACAGGGTCGTATCCTCGGCCTGATAGCTTCATAAGCCCCGATAAAGCCGAATCCGAGAGCGCTAATTGCTAGCAAAAGTCCAGGCGCCAGCGGAACCAAGGGACTGGCCCGAACTGGACTGGCTTCCACTGGGCCCGAGGGGTGCGGCTCAGGTGCCATATCACCTGCGTGTTATCGCCAGACAAATGCATTTTGCAAATTATTAACATATGTGCCGGCTGTTACACGACCGGGCCAACACCAACCAGCAGCCGCAGCAGCTACAAGCATGTGCAGATACAGATACATTTGTATCTGACGCCAGAGTGTAGGAAGCCGGCTCGGGACTTCGCTCGCTGCTGTGGCCGCGGCTAATTGATGTCTGTGCACAAAACTTGATTTATTTCTATTAATAAAGCCCCCATGCAAACGGCGCAGGTATCGGGGGTACGGTCAGATACAGATACATTTTCGGCTGCCTTATTCGGATGCCCGAGCTGACCCGGTGGAAAATGGGAAAGCGGGCAAATAACTAAAGAATAAGAAAATAAAAATAATGTACTTTGGCAGCTATATATAAGAGTTAAGGAGAATCCCTTGAATATCTTCCTTTCAAGCTCAATAAGTCAGATGTACTTCCGATTTCCAACTGGGCCTAAAGAAGCCGCGTCAATAAATTGCTTGTTTAGCCACAATTACACACATGAACAGCCGCCGAAAATGGCCTAAAAATAATCTAGCGAAACTTGTTGCCGCTGTTGTTGCCGATGGAAATCGCATAAAAACTCGGTTGCATAAATTTTAACACCGATTTTAATCGAGCTGTATTGTCGAGGCGGCACACAGACAACTCATTGGTTCTCGCCGATATTCCAATATTCCGATATTCCGGCCAAGCCCCGACACTTTATGGCCAGTTTTTTAGGCGGTAATTACCCGGCCGGCAGCAGTTCCGGTGTCTCGCTTTCGGCTCGCCTGCTTGTAAACTATAATTTTGTTATAAATTATTGATGTGTCAAATCAAATTCTCGGCCCGATTTCAGTGCGCCGGAGTTGATCGCAAGATTTATGGCCTGCAATTTGAGTTGCTGCATACAGAGAGAGATTTTGAAATGTGGTAGGTGGTCATTGAGGGTTAACGTGGTTCGTAAATATTATTTAATGGGAATACCTTTTCACATATATTTTATACATGAATTGGTATTGATTACGTTGGCATTATTTCCCTGTAATTTGGATGATAAACTTGCTTGGGGTTGAAATGTTTATGCAAAGGAACAATAGAATG
>JAEIIH010012909.1:0-13410 GCA_018904745.1 Drosophila orosa
TATTATTTTTACAACCTGTAGCTTTTTTTGTTTATTAAAAACTATAATTTCTGTATGAGCAACAAATTATTAAATGGGGTAACCAATAAAATAATTTATTTAATATAATTCTTGCTTATATTTGATCTATTTTACTATAGGATATGGAAATACATACTATGTATATTATATTAATTATCAAACTATCAGAGACACATTTTATTTATTATTTACTTGATAAAGTGTGAATCTCCTCTACATTCCTCTGTAGGACTCCAGCTATACTTTATCTTCCGTCTTGTGCAAATCTCTTCGCTTTGTAGATAAGTTCTTATAAGTATTCCGTTCTTATAAATATTGTGCAAATCTCTCCGATTTGTAGATAAGTTCTTATAAATATTTCGGGGAACTCCCCGGCATTGACCGTCCAGATAAATAGCATTAGAATGACGTGTGTTCCCGTTTCCGTTATGATTTGGATTTGGATTTGGAAAGAGAGGAATTCAATTGAATTAGCATATCGTTTAGAGGTGTTTGCGCTCAGTCAATTTGCGATAAGGCGGCTACACCCTCAACTTCTCGACTTCTCAGAGTTCGTAGTAGCACGTGGACATAATATAATAATTCTACCTAGGTGGGAGTACCTGCTTAGCGGGGGGTTTCTTACCCCCAGGAAAAAGGGTTAGCCAAAAGCTGGTTATTTGGGATTAGTATTAAGACCTGCCTGCCAGAGACCCAGGCAGTGCGGAGCATATAAAATTATGCACAGCAATCTGCATTAGCGGCCATATAAACAGAAACAGAAACAGCCCGCACATCCTGTCGGCCTGATTGCCAGTCTTTCTCTGGTTTCTTCTCATATTATTATTACTTTCTGACCATCATTACAATCTCGGGATCGGGATCGCTGTAAAATGCAATTAATGTGCAAGTGCTACCCGCATGTCTGCCGCTCAGAGTTTGGTGTTTCAGCATCTCGTTGAAATTCTCTTGTATTTCTTGGCCAACAATTTGTTAGCCTCTCTCTCTGCGTGTCTCAACAAAAAACAAGGCAGTAATTCTTTTGTTATGCATTAATTTTATTTCATAAATATATAATATTTGATACTGGTCTCGTGGTTGCTTAGCCTAGGCAAAAAAATATTCAACTTAGAGTAGGAAAAAAAATATAGTTTGTGTTTGTATTATTTGTGTGATTTAGGCTGAGTTCTTATTTACAATTTGAGGCACTCAAGGTTTCAGCTCAACGTTGACTAGAAGAGAACAGGATTTGTGGGTGGGTGTTAAGTAGGGAAGTAGCTGCTGCGATCTACTGCTACTGCTCCTGCCACAGCGAGATGTAGTCGAGGATCTCCTCGTCGTCGGGCGTGCAGTCCTCCTCGTCCAGTTGAAAGTGTTCGTACGGCTCGAACTTGAGCTGCAGCTGCGAGTGGCCATGGCTGTGACCGTGGCCATGAGCCTCGCCGCCTCCGTCCAGGTCGAGGTGGTCCAGGTGAGCGGAGAGCTGCTGGGGAGCCGCCTCGTAGGTGCCCGAGTCAAAGGACATGCTGGAGTTGAAGGAGGATGTGGGCGAGGTGGCTCCCGTGGCGGCCACTCCGACTGCCGCCGCCAGGTTGCTGTTCAGGGAGATGGGCGTCAATGGCTGGTGCGGGAATTGCTGGCGCTGCAGTTGCTGCTGTTGCTGGAGGGGATTCGTTGCAGGCGTCGTCGTTGTGCAGTTCACTGTGCTGCCTCCGTTCTGGTAATACAAGTTGGAGGAGCTGCAGCAACTGCTGCTGCTGGAACTGTGGCTGCTAGACTCGTCCAGGCAGAGCTGCAGCTGGGAGATGGCACTGGCACTGGCGCTGGCACTGGAGGGACCTCCATTGAGATCGTCCACGAGATCCTGCAGACGCCGTATATACTCCACGGCAATGCGCAGTGTGTCCACCTTGGAGATCTTCTTGTGCGGCCCCCGACCACCGCCCTTGGTCAGATCGGCGATGATAGACTGTGGGATGTGCTGCCTCAGTCGGGCAAAGCTGTTGTTCACCTGCTTGACCCGGTTCCGTTCCCGGGCATTGCGTCGCTGGACACTCTGCGACTGGTCCACGTTATACGGCGCCGGCGAAGAGCCCGGCGAGCAGGAGGATGAGCCTTCAGTGGAGCCGGAACTTGAACGGGCCAGGACACCGGCCATTCCACGCGGCGTATACTTGCGCGTCTTGATGGGCATCGCTGAGGCGCTGCCGGGATTCGAGCTGGAGTTGTTACCGGGATTGGGAGCCGGCATTATGTGTTGGTAGCGAAAGATCTTCGTGGCGGCCGTGTTGATGGTTGTGGGGAAGAGATCGCTCGGGATCAGCACACTCGATGACATGATGATGCGTGTGATGATTTCGATATATTATTTCTATTGTTATTTCACACACACTCGACTCAGAGTTGTTGTCTGGCTGCTCAACAGAAAAAAATAATGCAGAAGGAGAGAAGGCTTGAACTTGATCGTTTGACACCTTGCACAAGAATGAGTCCCTTCGTCCTAAACCTTCACGTTATGTACCCTTCAAAGCAGAGACCAGACCAGGCAGAGCCAAAGCCAGAGAGACAGAGAGCGAGAGACCGGGAGAGAGAGAGCAACCTACCTGTGTGTGCAGGTAGGTAGTGAGCCGATCCGTGCAGAGCCACAGGTAGCTCCGAAAGAGAGTCTCCTCTCTCTCTCCGAGTGGCAGGCCTAGGCCTACCTGCACTCAAAAACTGTTCCCACTCGCAGATAAAACTCAACTCGAAATGGTGCTCAAGGCCCGCACTTCTGTCTCTCTGATTGAGAAGAAGCCCTCTGCGCCGGGCTGCGGCATGCCAGCAATTTGATTTCCGTGTTAATTAACTTAGCAAAAGTCGCGATCGCGACTGCCACTGCCACTGCGACTGTGAATGCGAATTTCATGTGCAGCTCACGCACGCCCCTATTCATTAGCGCCGCCAAGGGATCGGGAACTCCAAGCCAGGCCAGGACAGGATTGGAGCTGCACAGTTCCAGAACCGCCCAGTGCCAGCCATCCAGAAATCCTCCTTATTAGCCACGCAGAGTCAGGTCTCGGAAGGTGTTCGAACAATTTCACATATTCCTCTAATTAAATGATCAAAAGGATCACGGGTTTTTCACCCAAAACACGCGACTTGGCGGCGAGTTGGAAATGTTGTGACAATTAATACAGTAGAGACTCCAACATATACAACTTATTTTTATTCAAGTTTACATAGTATATATTTTAAAGTAGACTGGATTTCTGGTACATAATTGCTTTAATATCTTTGTAAAACCATCAAGTTTTTCTGGTCCAAAGGGATTTCCCAAAGTTGACAACACTGTACCCTGGATGGTCGACGGAGAATTGCAACTTCCGCTTGCTCTTTTCGAGAAAAAAAAAAGAAAACAGAAAGAAACCATGTAGCCTAGCAGCCTCTCTTTTGCTCTTATTTTGTCACGATCATCAATTGGCGAAAGACGAGAGAGACAGAGCGAAATAGTGACCAGGTGTAAGTTGAATTTTTATTGTTTTTCCCCCGACGCCGCCGCATCAAGCAACTCGTTCCCTTTGTTCCGTCAGCCAGCATTTTCCCTTTACCAAAAATCGTCATCATGCCAAAAAATTTGCCCAAATTTCATATTCTAAAATCAGAATCAAAAACCGAAACCAAAACCTGAAAACCGAAACCGAAGAAACCCGCAAAACCTTTTCAACCATGACCAGAAGGACGGCGCTTCTCTGTGTACTTTATCCTTTGACAATTTCCATTACCTTTTTTGCATGCTGCATTCCGGAATCTCCACTCTTTCTATTTTCTATATTTTTTGCATTGTAATGCCGGGTGATCGGGGATCGGGAGTCCTGAGATTGAATTCCATTATTTTGGCATCATTAACACTTTCATTGTCCCCAGTTTGTGTGCATAGCCGACCATCCATCCATCCATCCGTTCGTTTCTATTCAAATTTTCGCATTTCCCCGCATGCCACTGGCCATTGTTGCCGTTTCGATGATAAATGCTGTGCGAAAGTCCTGCCGGAATGCTGGTGAAATGCCCAGAATAGGGTTGAAGTCCCGTCCCCATTGTCCACTGGATGATCTATTGTGTGGCCAGGACCGCTGGCTGAAGTGGAGTGCATTTGCGCAATGATTGATAGATGGAGATACTGATACTGATACTGATACTGATACGGCGATACATCCTACAGGATGGTCAGAAGTCAACAATGCCGGCAAAAAGCCAAAAAGGACTTGCATGCAGATCTTACCCCGTGCTGGCAGCAGATCTTATCCTTATCGGTAGATCCTGCCTGATCCCCGGATACACACATGAGTATGTGTAATCTCCGGTGAAGCCTAAGGATTTCACTGGGAAATCACTAGATCTTGATTCAGTCGGCAGTAGAAAGAGAGACGATCTGGTGGTATAAAGGTCTCTATCTCGGTTTTTATTGGGTCTTTGATCTCAGGAATAAGTAGTGTTGTTCTGGCAAAGAAATTAAAATTTTATAAAATAAAGTTAGTAAGTCAGATCTTTTTGGGTTTAAGTTTGAAAATAATCTCTGATTAGTTTATGTTCTGTGAATCTTCACATTTTCGATAATATTAATACTTAATTTCATACTTAAATTAATCAAACTGTGGCCTGAAATGTATAAAATTTTAGTCCTTATTCCGGACAGGGGGAAACATACCCCGAAAACCTGTAACTTTGCTGTGTTGTCCCGACAACCAGAAAACAACTTTTGGCTGTTGCTCTCTCGCCGTCCTGCAATTTATTTGTTTATATCCTTTTTTGTTTTGTTTTTTTTTTGTTGTTTTATTTTTGCCGCAACGCTTGGAAGATTTAAATGCGTAATTACTTTGATATGAGGCATAGTTCCGGGCCGCGGAGAACAGGATACGCGTGCGTTAATTGCGTGCAAGCGAGATGGGGCGCACACAGGATATATGTGAGCGGGATATATGTACATAATATATTTATATATATATATCCCGATCGCAGGGGAGCGACGCGTGCTTTTTTTCCAACGAAAACTTGAAATGCAAAAATGAATGTTGAATGTTAATTGAAACGAGTTCCCGTTTGCCAGGACCTGCTGAGGTTAGAGCGAGACATGAATATCGCATATCGCTTATATAGACTCACCACGTGCCGTATTCCTTGACTACACTCGGAGAAATTCTCTCTATTTTCTTAAAATGTATCAAAATCAAGAAAGGAAGCTATCTTCGGGGAAGCCGAAGTTTGTACACTCTTGCAAATTGCATTAATTTAAATTCGGAGAGCAGTTTTGTGTTTGTTTTTCAAATATTTCAACTCAAAAAAGTTTAAAAATAGTGATGTTTGGGTGCTGTAATTTCAAAAAATATTTTTCAAATTTTTAAAAACTGCTTTTGAAGGGCAAGAATAGTTCTTTAAGATGCCGTATCGATAGTTTTAAAAAAAAAAACTCCGTTTCGAAGTTATAGCTCCCCAAAATAAACCGCAAAACGGCCTTTTCTCAACTTTTGGCTTAAAATATTTCGAACACCTTACGTATAAGAACTTCTTTGAGGCCATATTCGTTTTCAGCAGTTCGAAAACTATTAGAAAATTATAGTTTAGAACCAGTTCTTGGTTCTGGGATCTTGCCGGCCTGTATTATCAATTTACATTTTCAAGAAACTCTGCAATGCAGTTTCTTTTTCGGAGAGTGCATTCCAGCCAGCTCTCTCTCCCCATTTTTAGCTCGCTCATTTTCGTAGTTAATATTTTAATTAAATGCAGGAGCAGGAGCAGGACTCGCTCTCCTCAAAAGTTCCCGTCGATCGGCGACCGAGGCAACGCGTCGCGTGGCAGGTGTATTTAAGCGACCGAATGGGATCGTGAAGGGAGCGGCCAAAGGGGATGGGGCACGGCACGGCACGGCACGGGCTTAGACAGAGAGAGCCATTGCGCACTACCTTACGGCCTTAATGCCCCGATTCCACCTTTTTTCCGGGCCCCGACCCCGGCTCCGGCTTCGGCTGCAGCTGAAAAATAAACGAGCGCGCGCGCGCGCGCACACACAAAAATAAAATGGAAATGCTAGGGGTTGTTTCGCCTCTTGTTGATGCCTTGCCCCCGAGACCCAGCCATCTCCGTCTCCGTCTCCAGTAAAATCCAAAAAATAGGGGAGCCAAAGTCAAAGTCACCAGGCAAAGTACAAAAAAGAGAGAGCGGCATGGATACACAGATCCTAAGCTAAGATACACACTCCGAGCGGCGCATTGAACTTTGCACAGACCAAAAGTTCAGCTCGTCATGCCAAATCAAACGAAAAACGAAAAACAAAAAAAGCTGGGGGATCATCGAGGGGGATTTTGATTTTACTTATCTTGTTTTTGTTGGGGATCTTTTGAAAGTTTCGGAGGTTGGTTTGACTTGGACAGAGGAGAATTTGGCTAATAAGAGAAGACAACTAACTAACTGGTTCAAAGGGATAATATTTTATTATTATTATTATTTGTAGGGAAAAAAATAAAAGGTTGTGAAAAACATTTACAAAACTTACGTCTGCCTAAAATATCTTACGCTTTGCCATTAATCTAGTTTTAGCTTCTAATTTCTAGAGCAGCGATGGGCATGCCGTGGCTCACTTTGCTCACCCTGCTCAAACCCTTATCTTTTTTTCGGAGGCAACAGGCGGAGCTGCTGCCCTCCGCTGTTCTAGAGCATTCCAAGTTCGACTACAGGGTTTATTTTATTTAGTTTGCTTTTGTGCTTAGGGGTTTGTCGGTGGCTCCTGCTTTATATGGCGACTCTTCAGTCGCGGGCCAAGTTAAGAGTCTCAAGAGATCCCAGAGAAGCGCGGGGCTCGGGGCCAGGCCCAGCTGATAACTATCATTACCCGCAGTGGAGTGTGTTTTGTGTCCAATACATTTCAGTCTCGTCTTTCTGCGGTCTGTGCAGCCAATGGATGGACGATGATCGCCAGTGATGTCCACAATCTACTATTTTTTATTTATATATTTTCCAAATTGTAGCTAAATCTACATTTTTCTCAATTTTAAATTTAATATTCAGAAGGATTTCCCATATATGGATAGATTTTTCAATTAGACATGATTAGACATGATTTGACATGATTTTTAAGCGAAATTGTTTATTTTGTAAGCTTTGATTTTTTGACAAAAAGTGATGTAGAAAATTATTGATTTGAATTCGCTAGGAAAGCGTACATTTGAGATGTCTTCAAACTATAATTTGTGGTATATTTTCTTTATAGTAAATAACAAATAAAATAGGTAATCGAACCCGACGAATCGCCAGCACTGGCAATGGCTGAGCAAGCGCAGTAGCACGCACCATTAGATGCGGTCAACAAGGGAAACATCTGCTCTTCTGTGTATTATTCCCTTTTCGGGGTCAGCAGCCAGTAAAGGAGGATATAGAGATTGAGGGAAGCCCCCTTCCACTCGGATCGAGTGGCGTGCGCCATTTTCGAAATGAAAAGTGTTTCCAAGCTCGCCCTGCCCCTAGAATTCCAGATTCGAGATTCCGCAGATCCCATGCAAATGAAGCCATTTGGCCAGGCATATTTATGGCTTACACACAGTTGGGCCCTCATTAAATTTTAATCAATTTTTCGTGCTCCGCTTCCACGGATGGGACCATAAATCGCAGTTTAGTTCGGGATTAGTGCATATAACGTTTAATTTAAAAACGCATAAAATTTTGTAACAATGTCGTTGCTGCTAGCCGCTATGATCCACATCGATGTCCATTCCCATTTCCAATCCAAAAAACCATTCGGTTCCCCAGACAATCTTTGGTTCGCTAAAGTTTTTGCGCCTTTTATTGAACTTGATGGCGGCGGCGGCTTTCGAACTCGTTTGTCTGTCTTTTGAATACCCTTTCCTGGGGGGAAGGGTTGCTTGGGCTTGGCTAAAGATTTATCCAAAGATTAAGGAAACTGTATCTATTGAGAACTCCGAATAATATGGCATCGGGCATCGAATACTTATTCAAAATAAGCAGTTTTTAGGGTAATTGCCATGTTTAAATATCAAAGTTGAATGGTACTTCTCCATTTAATTCTATTATATTTTTTAAAATTATTTGTACACTGTATACTTAATTTTAAATAAAGCTACAGGATAAATATCAGCCATAGCTGCTTAATTCTATTATAATTAGTATAATAGTGATGTTTATCAATTACATAAAAACATAGAAAGGGCATCTCTGCTCCATTTGTTTAGTCTGCTCTTTTTGGTAAACATTTTTTTGTTGGTGGTGTTTCGTTTCATTAATTTTTTTTTATTTACCGAACGCTCTCTGTAGAGCCGGCAGCCGTTTATTGATTTTTAATGAAGCGAATGGCATGCGATCATTGAGGAAAAAGGGGATCAAGTGAAGAAGGCACTGCTGCAACTACCTATAGCCTAGTCTAGCCATTAGATTTGCCAACAAATCATCAATCAGGCCTGCAGCAGCGGCCTTAGTTCGAGGCTCGTCACCCAGCGAGCCTCTAATTTGTGCCAATCCTCGGCCCAAGACCGTCTCCAGAGGTGTGAACAGCCACACGGGACAGATACACAGGCAGAGATACAGCTACAGGTGAGAAAAGAAAATGAAATAAAAATCAAGTAAATGAAAGGCCAAGGACTGGCTGGGACTTCTCAATGGGCCGACTCGGGGCAGCCTATTAGTGGCAATTTTAAGCTGATTTACGCAGCAGCATGTTCCAATTAAAGTTCTCGCCTCTGAGCCTCTTAAAAACTCATTAATCACCCGCCTAACTACGGCCACGACACGAACCAGGTCCCCAGATCGATTTCCAAATATTGCAAAAACGAAACACACAGACGGACGGCGAAAAAAAAAGGTGCGAACCAATTTGCACCTCAGACGTGGCAAAAAAAAAATAAAATACAAAATAAAGGGAGAGCCGGGCCAAGCCCTGGTTAATTTCTATGAATTTCACGCCTACAAAAAAGGCCTGGACTCTCCAAGAAGGACTCGCACCAGCAAGCTGCATTTGCCGGCGCCAAGTTAATGGATCATCCCATCCGTCAGCGACTCTGCGACTCAGCTCTGACCTTGGACTCTTGACTCGGTCGAGAGCCTCCTTCCTTTCTAGAATTTGAAGCTCCAGGACCCACTCTGCGCTAGGACCTCTCACTCTTCGCTCTGAAGCTCCTTTTTTACGATCCACCACAGCACAGCACAGCCACCGGGTAACTCAATATTCAGCGGCCCCAATTAAACCATTAAAATCTAGACATGCACCAATTTAGGTGCTTTCAAATTATTCAACGACCACACATTATAAATTTTAAAGCGTGCAGACCCATAAAAAAGAGGGCAGCAGCAGCCCCGGAGGAGCTCGAAGCGAAAGCGAAACAAACTTTTGTCACAAGATGTCAAGAAGAAGTCTCGGGTGATTTACTCCGGTGTCCCGAAAGTGCCAGCAAAAAAAACTTGAGCCACTGTCTGGCTGGCTGAGACCACTGTGCGAAATACTAGTTACTGCCAACTTAAATTAAATGCTATTTATAAAGGTTATAATCTTAATTTCACTGTTCAACTTAAACATTGAAAGCTGCTGCCATTTTAAAACTCGGTATATCTATACAATTCCAATATTAGGTATATTTTGCAGTGTAGCTTCCAATTCGTGAACACATCATCGATGGGTGTCTGGTCCGTTTGATTGCCGGGAAATTAAAACGTTACGCTCGTTGACGCAATGCCCAAAACGAAGTTGACATGGCGATGGCTTTAATGTGATGCCCCCTACCAGGATCACCCGATGCCTGTGATCCCTGTGATGCCTGTGATACCTGGATACTTGGATACCTGGTTCTCTGGATCCCTCGATCCCTGGTTCTCTCTGTCTCTCTGGGGCCATCAATTACCTGAAATCACCCACAGGGTGATGCGTTGCAGAGAGAAGAGAGAGAGAGAGATCGCGCGACTGGACAGCATTTCTTGCAATTTTTACTAATAAAATTGCATAAAATATATGCAAAAGAATTACTTGGCCTCATCGTTTGTGGAACTCACACGCCTACGGCCCCCAAGAGCATGGAGCTGGCTTTCAAGACTTTCAACACCTTCGCACTGTTTATGGTAACTCGTGCACCCTTGGCCCTGCCTTGGAATTGTTTCTGATTAGGTGTATGCACTGGATCCCACTCTGCTCCTCCTCCGGGGACTCCAGCTCCAGCCAGTTGCGTGTGCGGATCGGTTTGCAGTCTGGTGATATATCTGCCATTGCGGTTCTTGCATATATAATTAAGGAGCTGCTGCGTCTCCGATTCGGGTTTAAGGTCAGTGGGGAATTTAGGGGAATCAAATCAAATGCCTTTTCTGTTTTTTCCTCGGTTCCCCAAGTTGCTTTAATTGGCTTCAACATATATCGCATTTTTTTTGTGTCTTGAGAAATTAAAACAAATGATTTTTTAGTGAACTAAAAAGACCAAAAAGCAAACATTTTGTATTATTTTTTAATACTCCTTTTTGGTAATAGAGAATTGAAATTAATATTGAATCAGATTCACCATTGGGCTCCAAGGATGAGCGGATGGTATTGGGGATTCTTTTTGCTGCTGACCAGATTGTCATCATCACCACACCGTGGCGAAGTGGAACCTCATACCCCGACGGAGGCGGACTGCAAAAGGGATTGCCTAATGCCAATAACAAATATTTATACTTTTTGCGATAAATGTTTGCGTTGGTTAATAAAGCGATTTGTTATTTGTGGCCATAATTTATATGCCTAAATTGGATTAAGTCGTCGGGTCACGCATGCCTCCTCTCTCTCTTCTGCGGAGGCGTTGGTGTTGAGTGGCTGCTCTCCAGCTCTGGCTCTGGGATCGGATTTCATCTACAGATCGGTAGCGCCGCGGGCATCCATCCACTCGCCACTCGGTTGTGAAGGTGTGAAAAACGTTGAAAAACTTTTCCTTTATTACTTATTTGTTTGTGGCAGCACCCCAAGGGGAACGCTGTGGAGCGGAGCTTAATGGTTTCTGTGCCTGTACATGGCAAATTACTTAACCGGCAACCTAATGACAACACCTACAAAACAGATATCCTTACTTCCCCATTTTCTGCAGTCCCCATCCGACTAGGTAGCAAAACACCAGGGTCCAGACCCATCTCTGGCTTCGTTTCTGTGTCTGTTTCTCTGGTCTCGGCCAGGAACGAGGCGATCATTTACAGGGCACGATCATTTATTTAAAAATTATTGCCACATCGATCACCGGCAGAGACACACGGATCGGAGGAGCGAACCAACTGCTGACTGAAAACAGGAGAAGAGGCACTGTGCAAAATATGGCTTTCAATTTTGTTATTATAAATATTTGTTAAACGAAAAGAATGGAAATTGATCAGAGTTAGGGGGTACGTTCAAAGTAGCTTGAATATTTATCAGAACTCAGTGTAATCTTTCTTAAAAAAATGTAGTAGCAATAAATATCATATTTTAGAGTCCAACTAAGACTTGACTTAACTCCAAGGATCACAAGTAGCTTGAATATTTATCACTCCTCAGTGTAATCTTTCTTAAAAATGTAGTAGTAATAAATAAGAGTATTTTAGAGTCCAACTAAGACTTGACTAAACTCCAAGTATCACGAAAATATTCTAGAAAATTCTTCGTTTCACAATACAAACAATTATAATTAACTTTTTCTCTGTGTATTGAGACAATGTTCGCCCTGGTGCCATTTCATTATTATAGGGCACGTTCGATCGTCGATCGGTGATCGTCTGCCCGGGTTTTCTCTCTCCAGCTTAGGTTAGGTTTCGTTTCTGGACCTCCTGCTCCTTCTCCTCCCTCTTACTTCTTTTTTTTGCACATTTTGATGAGGTTGCAGGCAGCATTGCACCGGATATGCTGCACACGCAGCGGAGTGATCTACATTTATTTATGGATCCTGGCACTCGCAGGAGCCCCCAGCCCCCCAGCTTCGGCGAGAGCGACAGAGAGCCATTGCGGAAGAGCCACCAAAATCAATTGTAAGTCTTGATTTTGATGAATTGATTTCAGATTGCGTGGACTTTGATAAGGCTTCCGCAGATCCGCAGATCCCTGCCATTTCCCCTGATCCCATATGGGTGGAAGCTGTCATTAGACGATCTCGATCGCAATTAGGCAGCATTTTTCAGAGCACACACCATACACCACACCACACACTTCGGGGCGATAAGCATAGACATTATAGGCAATTTGTTGTAATTGAAAATTAAAGTGTCAGCCTGTGGCATCCAGGGACAAAACTGGCCCGGCCCACTCCATTTAATTCCGTCCTCAGACCAGTCCCCAGTCCCCAGTCTCCAGTCTCCCAATACCCATTCCCCCACTCTACAGTCTACAGTCTACAGTCTGCAGTCTTCGGTTTACTCTCGCAACAGTCTGCATTTATGCAGTTTTGTCGTCATGACATGATCGCCGACGCGATAACGCCGGGCCTTACAAAGTGCAGATCCTGCGCTTACATTAAGCTGATATGCAAATTATGCGGCGGGCTTATTCCAACGAAAAAGGTTCGTTTAAATTAGCGTTAGCAAAAGTATGCCAGGGTCGGCTGTCCATCGGTCCATCGGTCCATCGCCGCAGAGATTATCGATCCCCGATCGACTACACCCAACCTCCTCTGTACGTATTTGTATTTAAAATTTACAACTTCTTGCCTTTTGCCAACGTTTTAATAACGTTTTGATGAATTTTATATGCACCGCTTGTCGTCGCCGCCGATCAACCGATCCACGGATCCACCGGATCGCCGGGGGATCGATCGGGGCACCCAAAGAGGCGAGTGTCAGTTTATGGGTTTCATTAAATATTTGCCCCCTTGATGATATGGCCAGCGAGTGGGGAACTCATTCATTATTGATCATCTTGATGGGATCTGGCACTTGTCGTAAGGGAATTAAAGGGGGGGGGACACCGGAGGCATCTCTATTCTACACAGAACGAAAAAATCCATGTGTCAGGGTTTATAATATATCTATATCCTTCTGATGTCTTCAACATTATATTTATTGATATTTATAACCTTGCAGGGTATTGTAATTTCAGTCAGAAGCTGGTTTTTCAGTGAAGGAGTCATTTTAGAACCTATAAATCATATATCTTCTTGATCAGCATTAACCAGGAGAGTCTATCTGGTCATATTTGAAAGTAAAACTGTATTTGCCATGTTTCAAAACAAATGTTAAGGGTTGTTACAATGTCAAAAGTGTAAAAAATTGACAAAAATTAAAAAATTTGAAGAAAAACAGTATTTGCCAATTTTTAAAAAAAATATTAAGGGTTGATACAATGTAAAAAGTGTAAAAAATTTACAAAAATTTAAAAATAGGAATAAAAACAATATTTGTAATTTTTAAAAAATAATATTAAGGCTTGTTACATCTTCAAAATTGTAAAAAATATAC
>JAEIIH010012923.1:0-12025 GCA_018904745.1 Drosophila orosa
CTGAGAGGTTTAAAGGGCGAGAATTTGGAATATTATTTACTTATGGTTTTACGATATTCAGTGCGTTTGTAACCCCAATTTAAATAGTTATAAAAACCAGTTTAAATAAGTGAAAATTTCACCAAGAAAATATTATATATTTTATTAAAATAATCTTCAATTACGTACGTATTGTACAGGATATATTTATATCCCAATATTTTACATGATATATCTTTTATAGAAACCTAACCTTCCTCAAAGTCAAATTTAAATATTTAAAACATATTATTGAGGTAGGGTAGGGTGTAGATTGATTTTCATTTCATTTCTTCAAAGGGAAAAGTTCCACTTACGCACTTTTCGCTTTCCTTTCGCTTACCATTTCCCCTTCATTGTCCCTGACTCTCCTTCGGATGGCCACCCATGGTGGGGCCATAATGGGTTTGTCCCGGCTATATCCGGTGGCCAATGCCTTTGGATTTCGGTTAAGGATTCGAGCTCGGCTTCGGGCTCGGGTTCGGGATAATGGTGCATGTGAGGGGCGGCTGTCAGTTAATATTGACATATCAGTTTGTATTTATTTGATTGTTTCTGACAACTTATTGATTGCGATTCGGGAAAAAGGGACTGCCTGGGAAATGCACAGCGGCGGGACTGCACAATGGCCATATTACATTATCGTAATGATTATGTTAATTCCCGGCCAGTTGATCCCAACGCCTTTATGTCCGGAACCCGAATGGCCTTTTCTTTTTTTTTCTTTTCGTCCTTTTATTCAGGATATCTGTATTTATATACACATGTGTATATTTGTGTGTTATTTCTTCCTTCTTATTTCGCATTTCTATTTGCTGTGGTTTCAGTTTTCCCTGCCTGTCATGTCTTCCTCCTTATTGGCCTTTGTCCGTGTCTGGCTTTGTTGTTGTTGACAGTTTTTGAAGATAATTTGTAAACGGATATTAGAAAATAAGCTGATTGAGCCCCGGGACCGAATGAGTTTGTCCAGGAAAATGTATACACAAACAGAGGGACGTGTCCATATTGATTTATTAGTTTGCGCCCTAAGCCATCGGGAGATATAGATATACTATACTAGATCCCTGGAAATGTGACAATGTTTGCCTATCATCTGGCGGTCACTTGATTTATATATATGACAAACGCCTTTCCTGTTCAGAGAGAAAGAGAGCGCTCTGCCTAATGCCTACAAATGAGCCTTAAACGAAGTTATTTTCCCAGTCCAGGCTGGTGACTTCGGGCCAGGCCTGTTGAATTCCAATTAAGGCTGACAACGTCAAAGGTGAATTTATAATTTAATGGACTTGTACGTATACGTAAGTAAGTGAAGTGTTCTAACTAAATTTCGAGTGCAATTTAAAGCTCTGCCGGGGCTTTGCTTGCAGCTTGGCATTCGGCGCACGTGCTATAAACACGCACTACGTGAATAAGTGAAATGCATCTCTGAGTAGCTTTTGTTTGCGGCCAAGGATTCTGGGATTTCTACACCATATAATACACGATATATAATATGTACGTGCACGTGCCAGCTATTTAAAATTGGCGACACTAGTAGTAGCAACAGCAACAACATCATCAGTGTTGCTCCTCCATTTGCCAGTTCATAAAGATGGCTGGGGGGACTTCCCCCTCCCGGTTTAGTGCTGCGTAACCAAAATATGGCAACAACTTTATTGCAGAGAGTGGCAACGTAATAGCATGTACCATCCTGAAACCAAAACCGCCATCACGCATACAGTTTTGTAGCCGCCAGTTTGTAAACAACTCATCTGCGCTGCGCCACATTACGTATACGCCGTGCGTGCCACAATTTTCGGTCGTGGCAGCTAATGCTCGTAATCAGTTTTGTAGTTTGCACCTCGCACTGGCAAAGTGAACGGTGGCCAAACACCCGCACAGACTTCATCTGCCATATTTTGAAGCCTACGTACACGGTGGGAAAATATTAGAAATATAGAAGTTATAGGGAGCTGCCTTGAAAGAGAAATAAACTCCAGCAGAGCAGGATTTTCTTGAATTTTGCTGTTAAATTCGGTTATAAAATATGTATATTAATAATATACCATAAAAAAGTCTTTAAAAATCTAAATTATATAATTATTAAACACCTAATAATCAAGTTGGAATAATAATTTATTTAAATTTACTTTGGATCTTCACAAAAAGTTCTCAAGAACTGAATTTAGAATATTTACTTTACCTTATTTTAGGCTTTAAATCTTGTAAACATTTTTAAAGCTCCCTTTGATTCACAGTGTAGCTGTGTAATTTTCAAACTAATTTCAAATATGACCCGATGACAGGCCCGAAATGGATGTCAAACCTTTTTGGAAGTTCTGGCCAAAATCATGGCTTACTGCCGAGGCCACATTAAAGCAAATATTTTGTAAATTTCCCAGGTGAACATTTTCACTTTAATGTTCAGAGATATATAGTGGGAGTGTAGGTGTAAAGCTGCAGGGAATAAAACCTGGAGATGTAGTAAAAATTCTTTGAATTTCATGCCGCAATTCTAGAGTTGGGATCTATTAGAGTACCAAGAACCGGGACTATGGGAACTATGAATGTTTGTTTTTTGCCAGAATACTTGTACCTTCCCGGAATGCATAGTTTATGCCACATGTATAGTACATATAGTATCTCTGAGAGGGCCGACATGTTGCACATGCAAACTCATAATCAAGCACACATTCAGACCGCTGCAGCAGCCGGGGCCCACAAAGGCTGGCTTATTGCCTGATATTTGAGATTTCCGCTTCCGTTTGCATCATTATGCCTGGGCTCCAAGGATACGGGCTGTGGAGTGGGTCTGGGCTTGGGCTTGAGTGGGGCTGAGTGAGCCATATTGCAGCAGAAATACTCGTACAATACTCGTACAATACTCGTAAGTCAAGTAAATACAATGCCGGGATTACGGTCCGCATTTACAGTCGCCCTGCGGCCCGTTTAATATTGAAACTTGGCTCGGAACCCGCAGAGTTGTGAGCGCTAAGCGAAACTTAAATGAAATCAAATAAAATTATTGCCCCAGCAGGAGGTCCTTTTCTGCTCGACGGCGGAGGTCGTCCTTGCCCAGCAGGCGGGCGCCTAATGTGATTTGCTGCCCAGTCTCCTCCTCCTCCTCCTTGGTCTGGCCAAATAATTTATAATAAAATTAACTTTAACTTAATGTGGATGCTTATTGTTTCGGCTTCGTAGCTTGATGGCCTTCCTGCCTGCATATTTCATGCAATTAAGAAAAATGAGGCTGCTACACACACCGCATGGCAAATGAAATTAATTAGCAAGTTTCCGCCACGCTTCGCCACACCACCGACTCGCTTAGTACCCTCTCTCACGGTTTTTTTTTGTCTTTTTGCTTCCGCCACAACGTAAACAAATTAATTTTGCCAACTAATGGGAAACTGATAGCAGCACATTATTAACACGAGCCGGACACGGTCCAGTCCGGTCCGGTGCGGCATGTGGCTACCAGTTAGCAGTGGAAACTTTCCCGGGAAAAATGGAGCCGAAGCTGGAGCTCAACTTGGTCCATTTTCCCTCTCTCCAGTCCCCTTCAGTCCCTCCTCCAGTAAGCCGGTGAAACAAATGAGCTTTGTTTGACGTGGTCCTGGTGCCGGAGTGCATTCTATACTGAATATTCTCCACTGTTCCGGTGGCTGAACTAACGAACTTTTAACATTTCCACATTAATTCTGCTCGCACAACTACATTGGACACCGGAGGGGGGGTATCTCAATTAGGCAGAGGACCAACTGCTAAATTGAACTGCAGAAAGTTTTAAATATATTCAAGGGTTAGCAGCAAGGGTAAATATATTTGTTCTTATTTTTCGAAGGGTTATTAAGGAAGCAATTACATATTAAATGTTGCTAATTGCACAGGGAATTTTATATTATATTCTCAGTTACAAAATCTTATAAATAATATTAGAAATTAGTTATAATTTCTTTCAATGTAATCCCTTTTTATTTAGAAGTATCCAAGGCCCTGGTGGAATTTTCCTAGCCAACAATAGGCAACATTTTCCTCCCAAACCACGTTGTCTGCTTTTCCCTTTGCCTAGACCGAATTTATGTTGCAACTAATTGCAGGGGCCGAAGCCAGGCAGACAGAGTTGGCTTTTTCCCAGAAGGTCCTGCCCAGGATCCTGCTCCCGATTTCCTCCGCTTCCCGGTCTTCCCAGCGTCTGAAATTTATTGAGCGTGGAAAGTCATCGAACGCGTAAGTAGGCATGTGTGAGTGGTGGAAGCGGCGGGTGTTTTATAATTGATTGCTTTAATTAAATTTTGAAAACGAGAGACCCACCTGCGAAAGAGCATCGCATCCGCAGCCTTTGTGCCTTTCGTGTGTAATTAAATTTTAAACGCTTACTTAGACTGAAGCGAACTGCTTGCAATAATTACAGAAGCCATTAGGCAGAGCTTTTCCACGGCTGGTAACAGGGTCTTCCCCATACCGAGATATGTTCCTGCCCTTGGTGCATTTGTTATTCTTTGGTCTAGCAGCCACGTGGGCCTTTCATTGGCGGCACGATTGGCCCCTGAGGAACTTGACCTGGTTTCAAAAGCAATATTACCAAAGCAAATGTGAGTTCTAAGCAGTATATATTTGTTTTAGGTATTTTAAACCTAATATAAAGTGTGAAGAATATATATTTTTAATTGTTTATCAAGGAAAAATGTTTTTAAAATGTTTAAAGAAAAAAATAAATTATAGAAAATATATTTTGAATTAATTGTCTAGGAAAAATGTTATAGAAAACACTTTAAATTATCAAAAATGCTTTAAAATTCTGTATATATTTATTGGGAACTCTCTTAAATTTGAATATATATTTTAAAGAAATTCCTTCTAATATTTACAGGGTACGAGAGATTGCGGTTCACCACAACCCCCAGACCTGGAGCCACAGCTGAACCCTTGGAAACCCGCATAGTTTATCCTTGCTATTGCTTCAAGCCGAAGCCGAATTCGAGTGAAATTTATGAAAAAAAGATGATAGAGCCCAAGAACCTATTCTATTTGAATTAATATGAAATATGTTATTAGTTTCAAATTACAAGTTGTTTAAACTTAAATTTTTAATAATTTTACAAGGCTGGAAATGCTTTAAAGTAGGTAAGTTTGCAAGAAAAATGGAATTAGGGTTTATTAAATAAATTAATTAAATAAATTAATAAATAAATAAAAAAAAAGAATCCCCTTGTTTAGTTTTCAATATAATTTAAGTAGAATTATAATTCTTTAACCCTTTCTGACAGCTTTTTAAAGTTTTATAAAATAAACTTGACGACTGCCGACTAAATCTGCCAAGATCCAGGGATTTTAATCGTAGTTACAGACACTCTGTTTAATCTCTGATGATTTTTCAGGATAACAGACATATAAACATCAGAATGGCTTTGAAAAACAAGAGCCACGTAATCCTGGCCATCACCCAACCCAGGACACCAACCCTCACCACCTCCCAGCCACTAAGTGAAAATAGTTTGTTGGCCAAAACGATGTTCTTGCTGTTGCAATCTGCTGTCTGTTCCCTGTTCCCCGTTGCCTGCTGATGTTCAGCTGTTGTCTGCTGCCAGCCAAGTGATAATTGCGAATTATGGATGAAGTAGAGTGGAAGTGCAGACAACAACGATGACAGACTAGTGGCTGTGCCAAGCCCCTCCGCTGCCGCTTTGTCATAAATATCAAAGTGGTTTTCAATTAGCAACTGTCATTGGGCGGAAGGTACTTAGTACATCAATGAATAAAAGCTGGAATTTATCACAAAACTAAAGATTTAATGGGGGAAAATGACTAAGTAATTACGCACTCGGAGAGCAAATTAATTAAATATGTTGTCTTACAATTATGGCTCCCGGGGCAACATCAATGGAGTTCAACTCAAACTACTTAATTGGCTTGCCTCGTTTCCAATTCACTTTTAGAGCGCAACCCAAAATTTCAATTGGAAAAGTTCCCGGAAACAGAAAAACTATTTGGGTCAGAAAAGAGAGCAGCAAAAAAAAAAAACATATTTAAAGTGAAGAAAAAAATACGGCTAGCTGGGGGAAAATGGAGATGAAAAGACAGCGGCACGTTATAAAGTTTCATAAGAATGTTTTGCTCTTTTAACGCACTCTCCTTTTGGCCCGATGCGTGAGCGGAATTCGGTAGCATTCGGTCCCAGTCTTCCTCCTTCTTCTTGGCCAAAAGTTCGATGGTTGGGAAGTCCTAAAACTAAAACTCAGTCGGTGGCACATTGCACGTGCCGCACCAGAGCCATTCAGCTATTCAATTACTTTTCCCATTCCCAGACAAAAGCCAAAAACTGCCACTCGCTCAGTTTTTTTTCCGGCTTTTCCAGCGAGTAGCAGCAGGGCATACATATGAAAAACTATACTAAGAAAACTGCTCAGTTGGCACTTAGCGCAGCGCAGCGTCATTGCAGTTTTCTTACAAAATTTCCCAAGCTGCAAATTATTTATAGAATGCTCATCCAGCGGCATCCGTCATGTGCATGCTTTCGCATATGCGCCATTGTTCAGAATACACAGAGAAAAGAAGCTCTAGGAACCTCATTAAAAATGTAATGCTGTAAGGAAATTTAACCTCTACAAGGAAGTTAGAGTTGGAAGTTACTTAAGAAATTTAAATATTGAATTTTAAAAAGGTAGAGAGTGGTCTTTCGAGCCGGATCATTTGTATCTTCGAGGTTATGAGTTCTTAAGATCTTCTTTATCTTTAGTTCATTTCCCCTCTTCTAATTTCGAACTTAAAATTTAAATAAATATATTATATTATATTTTCTACTTACTTAAAGTGATAGGTTCCATTTTCGTAGCCAAAGAACGGCACCGTGTAGGTCAGCATCCAAATGTTACCGCCACCGCAGTCATAGTAGGGCTTTGACCATCTGCCGTCCTCATACTTCACAGCCAGGGTGTCGTCCTCGATGCGCTCCTCGGTGCGGTTCGAGTAGAGATGAAAGGCTGCAAGGACAACGGTGGCAAGGAGAGGGGTGTTCAATAGCGTAATCCATTATGCAGAATGTAATTAGAGGAACCAGAAATCGATAAGCCTTTCAGTGAGACGCCAAAAGGGATACACGGCAAGAAACTAAACACACAATACTCTCAATTTAAAATCGATAAATCTAGTATCCTCTTAAAACTCAAACCTTAAACTGTCAAGACCCGGAATATACAAATCGTCAAAACAGTTTGGAGCTCAACCAGTAAACAAGTCGAATATTAAGTCATATATTTTATTACTATTAAATCGTAAATTCCCAATTCAGCGAGTAAAATGAATTCAGACCGTAGCCCCAACCTAAATCCCAACCTAAGGAAGATGGAGCCCCTGGTGGAGCCGGTGCCGCCAGTGCAACACATGTCCTCCGTTGACTTCCGTGAACGTCGCGCCGTTGTGGAAACCTACCGTGGCCCACAGGTAGCTTCGAATGATGCCATGCTCCCCATGCCGCCACACAATAAGCCCCAGGATTTTGGCAAGATGCTACAGAATTTGCGTCAGCAACTGGCCATGCCGGGACTCTGGCAACGCACCTTACGACTGCTAAAGAGACGCTTTTAATTCGTTTTATTTGTTAATAATATTTGGTGAAGACGTGCCATCCCATCTCCATACATGTAACACTACAAAATCATAAGAAACATATTGTCAAGTGTGCTCGATTTTAGGCTATGCAAAAGAGTTTGTTAAATATAAAAGTGTTTGTAAAGAGTTTCAAGCTAAGTGTGAGATTTGTTAAATTTAAAAAGGTTTTAATTGAAAATTTCGGTTGCTAATACCTCTTTCTTTCTTAGTTCTTAAAGTAACATTTTCCCCAGTGTTTCACTTGCATAACCTGCATTGCCCAAGCCAATCCTGCGACTAATGACTTTATAAGTGCAAACACGCGGCCTTGATGGGACTTGGCTCCCTGATAAATAAACCAAAAATGACGAGGCATTAAAAACGGATCAGGAAATGCATTCTCGGCCATATAAAAAGGCCTCTTCAAGCCAACTAACCACTTTAGAAGTACTTTATCTTGGACAAGATGAGTAAGCTGTTCAAACGCCTGGCAGTGGCTCCGCTGGATCAGCAGGTCACATCCTTGGATGCCTGCGCATATTTCTATCGCTTTGCCACCTGTCTTGGATGGTTGCCGCCGGCGAGGAAGGATTGGCTAAGGTGGGCATACTCCTTGTGGACGACAACCACCATGCTGATAGGTGTGGTCTATCTGCCACTGGGCTTGACCCTCACCTATGTGATGCATTTTGACCGGTTCACGCCCATGGAGTTCCTCACCTCGCTGCAGGTGGACCTCAACTGTGTGGGTAATGTGGTCAAGACGGGCGTGACCTATTCGCAAATGTGGCGGATGCAACGGATGAACGAGCTGATAGCTCCGTTGGATGAGAGATGCCGCACGCCCAGCCAGCGACTGATTCTCCACCAGATGGTGGCTCGGGTGAATCGCATTATAATATTCTTCATGTACATGTACTTTGCCTTTAGTGCCTTGACGCTCTTTGTCTCCATTGCGGCCGGCAAGGCTCCTTGGCAATTGTATAATCCCTTTGTGGACTGGATGGATGGCACCTGGCAGCTGTGGGTTGCCTCGTGCCTCGAGTTCCTTGTGCTGTGCACTGGGGAATCACAGGAATTGATGTCGGATACATTTCCCATTGTTTTCATCTTATTATTTCGTGGACATTTGGCTATACTCAAGGATCGCATAGAGAATTTACGTACAAATGAGGAGCTCACTGAGGAGGAGCATTATGAGGAGCTGGTGGCCTGCATTCAAGATCATCGAACTATTATAGAGTGAGTGTGAAATGTTTTGAATTAAATGCTTTTATTTATTTATGTTATGTATTTTTTCCACTCTATTATCCTTTCAGATGCTCCGATATCATCCGTCCCATGTTATCCTTCAACATCTTTGCCCAGTTCATGCTGGTGGGCCTTGTCCTGGGCCTGGCCGGCTTTAATATCCTGTTTTTTCCCAATACCATCTGGACGATCAGTTCAAATATCGCCTTCATTCTGGCCATTTGCACGGAAACCTTTCCCTGCTGCCTGCTCTGTGAATTCCTTATCGAGGATTGCTCCGAGCTCTCCGATGCTGTGTTTCATTCCAACTGGATGAGTGCCACTAAGCGTTATAAATCGGCTATAATATATTTCTTGCAACGGACTCAGCAGCACATTGAGTTCCAGGCGGGCTCTATTTTTCCCATTTCCGTGCAGAGTAACATTGCGGTGGCCAAGTTCGCCTTCACCATCATTACAATTGTCAATCAGATGAATCTTGCCGAGAAGTTTAAGAAAAATAGGGAACTGGCAGGAGACCTAGAGCCGTGAAGGGTAAAAAGGGAAAGGAGGAGAGAACTTTTTGAACTAATATTTGCACGACGACACTTTAAGTAGTTGCACACGCACTAAAGTTAAACGCTCAAGTGTGTACACACTGACAGATTTCAAGGATTCTTCAAGCATCCTTCGAACAGGAAAATACAGATGATAAAAATAACGGAAGTCTATAAATGTAGAAAGGATTTCTTGTTTAACAAATCATAGTTAAAGCTTAGAACCAGGTTCAACTTATTTATTTTTAAATCCCTTATCAAATGTTTCCCCTAAATTACTGCTTTCTCTACCTATTTAATTTATTTGGAAATAAATTTGCACTGAATTGAGTTATTAGCAAAATCCATTTAACAATTAATCGTCTAATTGACAGTTGACAGGCCTGTCTGCCTGCCTGCGCCTCAATAATAAATCCCTGTTCGCACTTTGCCCGGTGGTTAACTCTAATTACAGGCCACAAAGCGTTGGGGCGTGGCTATTGCCAGGAAATCGAGCACCTGTCCAATTATCGGTCGTGGGTGACAGACTATATATAAAGCCACTAACTGTTTGTGTGGACTAGTGACCATGGTGCTGTTCCAACTGATTCATCCGGCACCGCTGGAGGAGAAGGTGCAGTCCCGCGAGGCAAATATATATCTCTATCGGGCCATGTGGCTTATAGGTTGGATTCCGCCCAAGGAGGGTCTGCTGCGGTATGTGTACCTCTTCTGGACCTGTGTGCCTTTTGCTTTTGGAGTGTTCTACCTACCCGTGGGCTTCATCATTAGCTATGTGAATGAGTTCAAGAACTTTACGCCTGGGGAGTTCCTCACCTCCCTGCAGGTGTGCATCAATGTGTATGGAGCCTCTGTCAAGTCTACGATCACGTATATATTTCTCTGGCGACTGCGTAAGACGGAGATGCTGTTGGATAATCTGGACAGGAGGCTGAAGGGTGATGGAGATCGCAAGAAGATCCATGAAATGGTGGCCCGTTGCAATTATGCGTTCTTGATCTATAGCTTCATCTACTGCGGCTATGCGGGCTCCACCTTCCTTTCCTATGCCCTCAGCGGTCGTCCTCCTTGGTCTGTTTATAATCCTTTTGTGGACTGGCGCGATGGCCTCGGCAGCCTATGGATTCAGGCTATTTTCGAGTACATAACCATGTCCTTTGCCGTGCTGCAGGATCAGTTATCTGATACTTATCCCTTGATGTTTACCATTATCTTTCGGGCACACATGGATGTGCTGAAGGATCATGTAAGGAATCTGCGCATGGATCCGGAGAGGAGTGAGGCGGATAACTATCAAGATCTGGTTAATTGTGTGATTGATCACAAGATGATATTGAGGTGGGTATGAGTTTCTATATTTAAACTCTATAGTAATTTATTACTTTCCAGATGCTGCGACATGATCCGCCCCATGATATCCCGCACCATCTTTGTGCAATTCCTGCTGATTGGCTCTGTTTTGGGCTTGACCCTCATCAATGTGTTTTTCTTTTCGAATTTCTGGAAGGGCGTGGCCTCTTTTCTGTTTGTTATTACAATCCTTTTGCAAACATTTCCCTTTTGCTACACCTGCAACCTACTTCTGGACGATGCCCAGGACTTGGCCAACGAAATTTTCCAGTCCAATTGGGTGGATGCAGAGCCTCGCTACAAGGCCACTCTGGTACACTTTATGCATCATGTCCAGCAGCCAATAATATTCATAGCCGGTGGCATATTTCCCATATCCATGAACAGCAACATAAGCGTGAGTCGGGAATATATTTTATTCAGCAACTTCATCAACTTCAACTCATGTTTAACCATTTTTAGGTGGCCAAGTTCGCCTTCAGCATCATCACAATAGTGCGGCAAATGAATCTGGCCGAGCAGTTTCAGTAAAATTAGCTTCAAAAATTATCTAGAATTGTCCTGCACTCACAACGAACAACAACAACAACGAGGAAAAAGAAAATCCCAACTGCGATTCTTTATGTCCATGATTTGCATAAAATCTGTATATGTTGTGGCTTATCTCATAAGATTTTGGCTGATTTAGTTGGTAAATGGTAATGGCGATGGCAAAGGATGTGAAAGTCTGACTGAATTTGCAAATTGTGTTAACAGACGGAAATTACAATGGCCGAGAGACGAGGCTCAGGAAAATATATTTCTCTGGGCAAAGCAGCCGAGGGGAAGAGCAACCACAGGAAGTACATATAACCGTTTACATATTGTATGCGATTTTTATTTAAATTTTATGTTAAACACGTGACTTGTAGCCAGCGAAAAGGCAGAGGCGGAATATAATATAATATAAAACGGATCGCCCTAGAGAGCTGGCAAGGGGGGACTGGGAACTCGGGTAAAAGCAAATATTATGACATATTTTTGCGGTTTACTTGCCGCACACGCGTTCTCATATGAGTACAGCCGGAGTGTGGGTATGAGTATGAGTCTGAGTCTGAGTACATAAACATGTAAAGTGGTTAGAAGGAGCCAAGATAGATGGACACTGATATATGATTGTGCTGGCCGTATGGCAATGTATACATAGCATAGACAGGATCCTAACAAAGGCAGGAATAGGAAAAAGAAGAGAGTCCTTTCTATATATTTTTTCCCTTTGTCAACTTTATCTTGGTCAATCGAAGACAGAAACTCATATTTGTCTG
>JAEIIH010012928.1:0-17057 GCA_018904745.1 Drosophila orosa
AAATACAAAGCAGAAAATTTTAAAATTTTCCTAATTGCGACCACTTGTTAAGATTTTATTTACATTTTATAATTCCATTTTCTCTCCTCACACTTTTGGGGAGATTCATCACCTATGCGATAAGGGTTTACAATTTTTAAGATTGTCTGTTGGCTTTCTGAATTACGGACTTGATTAGCCGTGGAACTTGCCATACTATCGAACATACACTTTTTGAAATGGATTTACCAAGTCAAGAGCTCATCCCACTGTGCTTGTCTATAAATGCCAATGGCTCTTTGAAGCACTGAAACGATTTACTGTATTTCAAGCGAAGCATTTTGATTGATTGTTTGGGAAAAGTGTCTCCTTAGCCTGCCATCCTGCCCTCCCTTCTACCGCTGCTCCTCCTCCTCCTCCAGCGTCATTCGTCTTCGATGTCAGGCCATTCATCTGGTGGAAAGTTTTCCTCTGGGCCCCTAATGGCAAATTGTTTTATATGCCCTACTGCATCAACTTCTCGCATCCATTTAATTTAATTATGAAATTATTTACAACTCGCTGCGAGTGCTGGGCCAGCGAGCCACATGTACGGTGTACAGTCATCGTTGTTAAGCCCGGCTTAACAATTAAATGTTATAATCATCGCATGGGCGCCGATTTTATGCGTATCCCGACGACCCCACGGACCGACGTCCAAGTGCGTGGGTATACATAAATAATTTTTTATGATTTCCGGAAAATATCGATTAAATTTGTTTTGTGTGCGCATATATATTTTTTTGGAGTTGGCCTCTTTGGTTTCTTGTGGACACGCACACATCATCCTACGCATCGATTCAGATTACGCAGATGCTGCCCCTTGCACACTCCGCCGACTGCCTTCCGCTGGCCGGAAGTTCGGGTCCTAACGCAAAACGCATAGGAAGCACCATTAATTAAAAATCAACCTACATGGACACCAGCCACAGACGTGGCAACATCAAAAACAGTCAGCAAGCGACGCGAAAGGCGCCACAAGCAAACGATGTAGGGAGTCGAGATCTTGATACCCGTTATTATAACTTCATGCTTATATTTTATAATGAATAGTTCCACCAGAACGGATACTGTAGGAAATTGCCTCATTCTGGATGAATCAGCATGTAGAAATGTTCGAAATATGTAGACTACCGTCCGCACAAAACGTAAGAAAGGTATTGCATAGGATTTAGTAAAATACATCTCCGAAAATTCTTTGAACGAAATCCAGAGAACAACTTTCTGTGGCGCTTTTTTATAAAGCACCGTTCGCTCTCCTGAATCATTTTCCTTTTGAGTCCACCATGATTTTAGTGTCATTTTATAAAAATGGAGTATACGACGTACATAGGCGTAGGTGTATTTTTATTATATTAAAATTGTTATATTATTATTACGCCGAGGAAACGTAAATGCGGGAAATCGGGAATGCTGCGAGAGAGACATTTGATTAGTGAATTTTGTAAAAAGATTTCCATCTTTGAGTGGACCCACAACATATTTGAATAACGGATTACAGAGCGTATACTTGTCATTTGTTATTTGGGTCATCGAGTATATTTTCTGTCTGAATAGGCAATTTGAATTCGTAAAGAACTTTCTATATGACAAGGTAAATTCCTGAGGGATGTGTAGAGTGTGAATACGAGTCTCAAAAAATAAAATTATTCGAAATATGCTTACCAGTTGTAGTATCTTCTTTACTTTATGCTTAAACCTAGCCAAAAGATATATTTAATATTTTTGCACTGAGCTAGGAGCTGTGCTCGCTCGGGAATTTTGAATTGAACTAAATATTTCAGGCAGCGTTGGGAGTCAGTTCGACTTAGAGGCCGAATAATAAATCAAAGGCTATATGTTTGCTTATTTTAAACAAAATGGGAACAATGTTATCAAACTGAGTGTAATGTTGTCCCTTAAGTCCAACCGAGCCCAGGGAGCAATCAGAGCTTCTTGGAATCGAAGTAAATAAATTCTGATGTTGACTTAAGTGGATATACATACATTTATGCGAATTGAGTACGCATGGTAAATAATATAATATTCAACACTAAGATTTGTGCTGTCTATTTTTTTCTCGCAAGAAATTTTTACATGTGTTCTTTCAGGATTGTTTTTTTTTTATTTTTGTAGTCGATCGGAGTAAAAAATATGTTCAAATAAATTGTATGGAGATTTATTTAAAACATGTTGACAAAAAAGAGTCTCAAGTTAAGTTAGTTAAGTCTCAGTTAAGCTGACAATTTTCATACGCATCGGCATAGCTGCAGAATAGAAAAGTTACGGGGCGATGCCCAGTTTGTAATTGTCATATGAAATATACAGGTTTTATGGGGCGCTTAGCCTGAAGCCGCCTGACCAGCTCTGACCAGCAGAGGCGTCACCGGAGGGGCTCTTATCTGTGTGCCGCTCGAGGCGTCCGTTCTTTTGTGGGCGATTCGGAGAGTATATCACTTGACTTGGTAATGGCAAATACAAGTCCAGTTGTCATTCAATCGGCTTTGGAAATTCCTCCGTCGAGCAACGAGTTTTGCACGGGGAGAGCTCTGAGATTCCAGCACTTGTTGACCTGTTCTCCGCCCGGTAATTGCGGCGGGTGCCGCACTCGCTCTAGCTGCGCAGTACTCTCGCAGCTCTCGAGTGCGGCCCTGGACTGTGGGAATCTCCCGGCTCGATTACGCCGGCATATAATCTCGGCCAGCAGTCACCCCAAGCGGACAGTTTCACTCCGCTGATTGCAACGAACGGCTCGCTTGGAAATGGATTCGCACACCTTCGTCCTACTCCTGCTCATTGGCTGCCTCTGCCTGATGGCGGGATCCTGGGTGGCAGCTGCTCCCGCCTGCAACGGCGGCTTCTATTCGAAGAATGGCAACCTGGTCATCGATATAAACAACATACAAAGTCACCTGAACTGTGTGCAAAATCAGCATCACAGGGGATAACACTCGCCAATTAAACTTAATATACATATGTACATAGGTGCCATAATTAGGGCACTGTGAATAAAATACTTTAAACAAACCCAATGTCGCACTAATCGTAATTTGTGAAGCCAAAATATTTGTTAATTGTTACATGCAGGCAAAGTGGTCAACGCACATTTCATTGAGCCACGGGTATGGTACAAACAACATTGCGTATACGTTATATTTATAGCACGCGCATGTTAGCAACTAAACTCGTTTCGCACTCGATCTGTTCTGTATCTAAACAACATCGTATATCTCGCTTATCTGCGCAATAATTATAATTAGTTCATCGACTTGATATCAATAACAACAAAAGTGAAACACGTGCTTATACAATACTTCAAAATGCAATAATAAAGCCATAAATGTGGTGATCTTAAGAATCTTTCAATATTACTTATAATTGACTAAGAAACCTAATTTTTGTAGAGTATTAAAGAGTATACTTCTGTGTTATCAACTTAGGAATAATCTGTTTATAATATTATTGTGAACTCGACTTTTGACCCAAATAATCATTAATGAGCTTCGACATCAGTCGAACCGCTATATATGTTATGTTAATTATTTATAAAGGATTGAAAACATATATTCAAAGCCTCCTAATACGAAATATTCTATTAATTTAATTTCCCAAAACTATATAAACTGTGTTGCAAGTATGTAGGTGTTTTTGGACTATAAAACATTGAGGCATTACTTAATTAGCTAGCCACGACTTTATAATCTATAATATAAAGTTTAAAATTACTTTCTTTGAGTAATTTCAAGTTGATTGGACTTAATCGAACTGCATCTGGAGGGGAAGGGCAGGAACTATGAGCTCCGGCACTTGCCGCCCGTCTGCCGTCGGCAATTTGCGTTCATGTCGAACATGGAAAATAATGAAAACCAACTCGTGCGCGACCAGGCGAGCACCTGCTGGCCCCCCACTCCGCCTGCTCCTCCACATGCACTGCCCTCGTGGCATCTCCCCCCATCTCTCCCCGTTCCTCGCATCATCCGCTCGGGCACCTGCAGTTGCCTTTTGTTTGGTGCGGCATTAAAATGCTAATTGCCTGTAAACATAAAGGCAACTGCAGATGCCACACACACGAGGATACAGACGAATACACACTCAGTCACAGCCACATGCAGGCTCACATGCATCTCATTTTCCACTTTGTTCGGTGGCGTATGCGTAATAATTTGTATTCCGCCCCTCGGCTTTGCGCGGGGGTAGGCGGGCCGCAACGCTGAGTGCTGGCAACGTGTGGCAATCGCCGCTGCTAATTCGATTTCTATCAACGCCTGTCAATGCCGCTTTAACTGAACTGTTGCCAGTGCAATGGCAACTTGCCACCTACGCCGCCACTCTGCCCACTAATCGCTGTGTCCTGACTCTCGTGTCCTGTCGTTGACAGCATTTATTTGCATTCGTTTCGCAGTTAAAATTGACTTTAAAATTGCATTTAATGGCTGAAAAAAGGGCCACTGCCACGCCCCTTCTGCCCTAGCAGCCATACATTTTCCGCAGTGTCTCTGCCCGGCTCGTATTCCTTTTGCGAGAAGGCACTCCATACCCACCCCCTGCCTTCCTGTTCGCTGTTGACTTCTTTGCTATAATGCCACTTGCACTTTGACGTTGACATTGTGCAAGCGAGATGGCAGAAGCAGTTAGAGCGAGACGGGAAAATGGATGGCCAAGAAGATGGCTGTGTGGGTTGTGTGTGTATCGAGTGTATTGGAAAGCTGTTCGGGTGTTTTAAATAGAAACATGCAACAACGTGGCAAGTAAATGTCTGCACACTAAAAGCATTTGCCTTCCACTAAAAAGGGCCAAGAAAGGAAGGCCAATCTCCAGAGCCTTCGCAGCGTAAACATTTCGTGACAGTTGCTACTTTAACGTTGTAATTGCAATTGTGAAAGGTTCAAGCTATTGCTAGTCCACATTTATGGATGTCTGCAGTACTATGATGCCTGACAATCAAAGATTTAATTGTGGCAAAATTAATGAAGTCGACTGAATTAATCCGCGGAAATCTCAAGATCTCATACATTTTAGATATTAAGACAAGGCTTCTAGCTAAAGCATTTCCATATTTCATATCTTAAAGGCGTTTTTGTATTTCTAAAGTAATTTTTCATTTTAAACGACACACACATCTTTGTGTTTGTGGCTTAAAGTTATGAGCTTCTTTTACTTGCTTATGCCAAACCGAAACCACACAGCTTAGCAGGATACATACGTGCTCAAGTCATTGCCGCCCCGGAAGAAAAGAAGCAACCACAATGCAAAGTTGCACTTTGGCCCGGGAAAAAAGCGTTTATAATCCCCAAAGAAGACCGCATCAGATGCGACTGTGGCTGTAACTGTAACTGTAACTGTGACTGTGGCGCCGCAGCTCAGTCAGCCAGTCACACTTGTGGCTGAAAATACCCAACAGATTTGGCTGGACAGACAGAGAGGCAGAGAGACAGGTGCCGGAGGTGCAGGAGGCAGGTGACATCCACTCGATGTCAGTCTACCTGGCCCCGCCGGCTGGTTGCTTGCACTAATCAGGGGTTGGCACGAGTAGAGTTCCTGCATTTATGTCCCACCCCTGGCGAGACACCGTCAAATATTTAGCTGAACCCATATTAAAACGTAATATAAATTTCTCTTTTGGCTGAAAAACTTATTGCCTCAACATTTGGCACGTCCATTCAGACGGCAAATATATTGAGCGACCAAAAAAATGTGCGCAAAGGGAGGAGGAGGAAGCCAAGGCTAAAGCTGAGCAGAGAAAGGTCTCAGGGCGGACAGAAATCGTAGCTTAAACACACATCTTGCATTATCCAGCGAAGTCAGCGAAGGACTGGCAGGAGCGGCAGCAAGGGGTAGGGCTTGTAAGGAGTGTAGTCACTCGGCTGGCTCTGGCTTTTCACTTGGCAAATGGTCAACGCGGGTTCGTTTTCCCCAGCATACTTTCAGGCTGTTGCTCCAGCCAACGCCCAACGTGCTGCTGCTGCTGCTGCTACTGCTGCCTCCTTTCGAACAAATTGCGTGCAAGTAGCTGCATTTTGCTAATTCCGGCAGAGCCCAGACACTGCTCCGCTGACATTCGAGCAGGTCTCCTCAGCCGCAGTCGCAGTCTCAGTCTCAGTCTCGATCCGAGACCCACCTCTCCAGAGTCCGGACCCACTCCTTGCCAGCATTGTCATTGTTGGCTTTTGAATGTTAAGATGTCGACAGCTGCACGGACGAGCGACAGGGAAGCCAGCTGGTGTCAAATGAGAATTGTGTGCGAGAGGGCATTGCTCAGGGTCTGTTCCAAGTCCCGGCCCCCATCCCCGCCCAATGCCACCCGGCACCACCCTGCTTGATCCACGCAACCCTTTCTGACTCGCAGCCACCCCATTTTGGCGCCCTTCCTGTGCACTTCGCTTCTGTGTCGGGCTTCCTCGACCTTTCCATAAGTGCATAATATTGTAAAAAAAATGTGCAACAAATATTTCATAATACACGGCCATGTTTTGTCTGCCGCTCTTTTTATTTGCCATCTTGAGCCGTGTTAGACAAAGCGATGGCGAATGTTGGAAATTATTTACATGGGTATGACATAGCGCTAGACTTGGAAAACAACAGGAGGGTCTGAGCGCAAGCTAGCCACTTTCATAAAATAATTGATGAATCAATTTGGGATGAGAAACGTTTCAGTAAACTTGGCTTTCCTCGTGGAATGTTTAACTTGAGAAATAATTCAATGTTACTTTACTAGGGAGAAGATAGTTGAAGTTACTAATTGAACATTCAAATTCCCTTTCTGAGGGTTAAGTACATATTACAAAAGCCAACAAAATGCACTTATTGAGGTAAGAACACAGCATGTTATCAGTTTAGTTTAGTTACTTATTAAATTATTATTAAATTCTGGCAACATAAACCTTTATCTTCCATTTAGGTATACAGAATTAATTACATTTTTCCAGACTCTCAAATTTAAAAGCTTCGCCCCTGCACATTCACAAATGATTAAATCTTCTAATCTACTTTTAAATTGAAACTTTACTCTGCTAAAAACTCCTCTGAAACCCCTCATTTTCCACCTCCCACAGACACCTACGAGAGCAGCCAAATTGAATAACTAGTTCGCAGCAACTTTAACTACTTGTACCTGCCCTTGGGCCGCGGGAACGGAGTTTCGGCTGCTGCTGGTGCTGCTAACCAAGGACTCGAAATCCGATTGGAACTCTTCCCGCACAAGGAAGTTTCCCCCCCAGTTCCCAGTCCCACGCCAGGACTCGCTCACTTACCCAGACTCCTGGCGTGCTCCTTTCTCTATTGACTCACTTTTGGCAGTGTTTATTATTTAATGCCTTAACTAGCTTGCCACTCAACACCTTTTCGGCCAAACTTTAAGACTCCTTAACTAATTCGAGCGCTCGAAAAATGTGCAAATAACTTTGGAGAGGAGAGGGATTGGAGTTTGGGGATGGAGTGGGAGTCGGCCCACCTGAAAATAAGTTTTCAGGGACTCCCCTCTGCCGTCTCGCTCCCATTTGTCTGAGCCGCTGACACATTCCCGTGGCGCCAACGTTCGCCCAACGGCAGCCAATTTACATTGAAATCTTCTTCGGGCTTGGACCCCAGAGACTCCAGCATTTTTATTCCGTCTTCCAGCCTGCCTTCCCCACTCTCCTCACTCTACACACCCCATTCCCCATTGTGCCAAAGTAGTTGAACTATTTCAATGCACCCACATGCAGCCCGGGCTCGTTGGCCACTGCAGCATCTTCAGGTGGAAGAGGGGGCGCCAGCTCCTGCGATTCCTGCGGGGACCGCAGGAGAGGAGGCCCACCCTTCGGTGTCTGTGTCTGTGTCTGTAACTGCAGGTGTTTGTCCTCCTTCGGAGCAAGTATCTGCCCCCTTTGGGTCTAATTTCGCTGCAGCTAAAGTTCTTGTTTGCGTCTTATGAAAATGCATACTGTGGGGACCGCCGGGCTAAACTTGTGAGAATAATTTGTGCGCCAAGTTGCAAAATCCCGCTCAGCATCCCAGTGATTTGTTGGATCTTGGGTCTTAAATTGGAATGCCATTGGTATTGAACGGAAGCTTATTTAAGCAGAGGTTCCATTAAGAAAATACATTTAAATTTAAAGGTTAATATTATAAACCAATTAAAATATAAATAGATTATTATACGATTTTATTTATAAGGCTAAACAGGTATATTAAGCAGATATTATTTTAGAAACGTTTTTCTCAGCTTAAAGAGCATAACATCATGAATTCGAATTGATACTGTGGATTTAAGCAAACCCTAAACATGCTTCTGGGGGTGAATAACGTACGTGGTGGCATACTTTTAAGCTGCTCTTCGAGCACTGTGCACAGATACTACGAAGCTCTGCATTACAGCCACACATTTACGACACAAACACTCAGAGTGTACACAACCACGCTGAACTAAAAGTTGGCCAAAAGAAAGCAAAGCAAACTCCACTGCTTTGTGCAATTTAAGTCTCCGCCAAGAGAATAAATTGCATAAAGCGTGCAAAGTTTTCCAACTTTTCCGACCCACGCCCAATCTTATATCCGCCGGAGAGGAGAAATGGGAAATAGTTAAGCAGATTGATGTGCAACATCTCTCTCTCTCTCTCTTACTCTATTCCAGCGCCTGATGGACTCCGCCGAACAGGCGGCACTCTCGGAGCTGGAGGGCCAGGGACAGGCGGAGTCACCGGCGGGCGGACAGCAGCACTACGACGCCCGGCGGATCAACGAGTACAACGCCGATGGCAAGCTGGCGGACGGAGCACGCCACATGGACATCCGGTTCATGCGGCGCTTCGAGCGCCTGCCGGTCAATCTCAGTCTAAGCTCGATTCTGGTGCCGCACGGCGTCGACTTGGACGAGGCGGACGTCAAGTCGGCGCTGCAATGGAGCGCCCACTTGGACCCGCTCTTCCAGAACAACTTAGAGCAAGATCCGGCCCTTTCCTGGCAATACTTTGGCTCCTCTGCGGGCTTTCTGCGGCGCTTTCCGGGCACTGCCTGGCCCCCAGAAGGCTCCAAGGGCAGCAAGCTCATCCATGACTTTCGCACGCACAACTGGTTCGTTCAGGCTGCCTCCTCGCCCAAGGACATTGTGAGTAACCTGAGTAAAAAGAAATATAGTAATATAATTAATATAAATCAAACCCGCAGATGATTCTTTTGGACTCCTCTTCGAGCATGTCAGAGAAATCTTTTGACTTGGGCATGGCCACCGCCTTTAACATACTGGATACCCTGGGCGAGGACGACTTCGTGAACCTCATCACCTTCTCGGAGGCGGTGAAGACGCCAGTGCCGTGTTTCAAGGATCGCATGGTACGAGCCACGCCTGATAATATCCAAGAAATCAAGTCGGCCGTTAAAGCCATAAAGCTGCAGGACACGGCCAACTTTACTGCCGGACTGGAGTATGCCTTTAGCTTGCTGCACAAGGTGAGGAGTTCCTGGCAAGACTAGGGAACAGGAGGAGTAACCAAATTCCCGTATTTCTTTCAGTACAACCAATCTGGAGCCGGAAGCCAGTGCAACCAGGCCATCATGCTAATCACGGAGAGCACCTCGGAGTCACACAAGGACGTGATAAAGCAGTACAACTGGCCGCACATGCCCGTGAGGATCTTCACGTACCTAATTGGCAGCGACTCCGGCAGCCGGAGCAACCTGCACGACATGGCCTGCTCGAACAAGGGCTTTTTTGTCCAGATTAACGACTACGAGGAGGCGCGCCGCAAGGTGATCGACTACGCCCTGGTGATGGCCCGGCCGATGATCATGTACCAGGCAGACCACCCGGTCCACTGGAGTCCGGTGTTCGTGGCCGGCAAGTCGGGCGGACTGGGACGCGACTCGGAGTATCAGCGACGCCTAGTGACGACAGTTTCAACTCCGGTCTTCGATAGACGAAACCATTCGGTGCGCGTCGCCAATCTGCTGGGCGTGGTGGGCACCGATGTGCCCATCGAGGAGATCCGCAAGGTGATCCCCCAGCACAAGCTGGGTCCGAATGGATATTCGTTCATCGTCGATAACAACGGGCGGGCACTCTACCATCCGGATCTGCGGCCCCTCAGTGATGCCAACCAGTATATCGATCAGCTGAAGCCCAAGTACGCCTCCGTCGACATCACGGAGTTGGAACTGCCGGAGACGGAAATTGGCAACAACAACGAGATTATCGAGATGAACAAGAATCTCCTGAACGAGGTGGGTTGATAAATTCTATACAATGGTTGAGGATGCTTGGAACATTCGAAATACGAAGGGTTAACTCGAGTTAATTTGAAGTTTAAGTTGAACAAATGTTTGTAGTTTGTTGTACATATAATTATAGATTATGTATTATTTTAGATCTTATAATAACTTCCCTTTATCCTAGATGCGCGGCGACATGATCAGGCCCAAGGAGGGCGAGACCGAGTTTACCGTGCTGAACCACTACGACGAGTCCAAGCGAGTGTCCACCCGGACGCATCGCTACTTCTACGGCCCCATCGAGGACACTCCCTTCACGCTGGCTATTGTGCTCCCGGAGAAATACGGTAGCCACGAGTTTGTCTCCCAGCAGGAAATCCGGCATTCGCGTAACAATGGTGAGGGTCCGCCGCAGAGACTTTAGTTTCAGCAAGGATTCATTTGATTTATCTTGCTTTCCAGTTACCGAATACTTCAAGGGAGACAACTGGCGCGTACACCCGGATTGGGTGTACTGCGAGTACAATAGCGTGAGTGATCTGGAGAAGGAGAGGGAGAGCTCCGGCGAGTACTCCTCGCGGGATCAGGAGCCCAGCTTCGGGTCTCCGGAGGAGCAGGTATTGCACTTTCTGGCTCGCGCCGGACGCCCCGGTTGGAAGTGGATGTCGGTAAGCAGTCGAACTCTGGAGGAACGGGTTAGCGCACCCATTCGAACACAACGCTAATCCGGGCAATTTCCCTTCGCTTCAGGTTCGACCCAAGTCACCGCAGCCACATCACAATATGCACAGTGGCTCCAACGGCAATGCGCCCGGATCGAGCCACTTTGGGTCGCAGCACCTGAACTCTCAGGGATCTCGCAAGGCTGAGCCCTACTACTGCGATCGAACCCTCATCCAGAGCTTGGTGCGCGACGCCATGGTAACCGATGGTCTCGACAGGAACACGACTGGCACCTCCAGCGGCAAGGAGGACAAGCAGTAAGTTTGCCCAGCGATTGCCAGCTACGAGCATCTTGAAATTATATTTTGCATTTTCTTTGGTTGAAGCACTCAACATATTTTAAAATGTTTTATTTCGTCGAATTATTTTGTTTATTAATATATATTATTTATCACAATATCAGTTGTTATTCACTTGCTTCTAGGCTTTTCGTTTATAAATTTTACTAAAGCACCTAAACCGTTTTCTCTCCGCACATATTTTCCTCACTCTATTTCTTTGATGGCCAACAATTCTCTCTTCTTTTGCTAATACCGTGTACTTTTCACATGAATAACCATAATACGAAAATTCTCCCCCACCGCAAATAATTCTTGAATGTCAATTTTCTGACAACTGCAACTTTAAACTCTTAAATGCACAATTTTAAAATGAATAATTTCTATAGTCCCATCGCCACATTAATGGCAATACTAAAGAGGTAAATCGATGAGTAATTTGAATGGAGTTGGAGTAGCTTTGAACAATGCCACCGCCTTAGAGGACCAGCCCACGGACTAGGCTTGAAGGAATATCCCGTAGAACAACTTAACGCTGGCCCTGAATGATTAAAACTGAACCAATTCCGCGAAGGCTAATTTGGATTTTCTTTGTTTTCTTAGGCAAGGCTATCAGAAGTTTGTGGTTGCCACATCGTTCGTGGCCACGAGGTCGGGTCTTCTGCGCTGGATTGACCACATCAAGCGACCCGAGGACACCCCCGAACCGTAAGAATTCATATACCCTTTCGCATTTCCATTCCTGAAACTACTTTATGCTCTGTCACTCACACAGACACTTCAGCGAGGACAACGTGAGAGCCATGGACACGTCCTGGTACAAGCGCGCCATAGACCAGCACTCGGTGGAGCCGGATAGCTTCGTATACAGCGTGCCCTTTGGCTCGGGCTATGCCATCAAGTCCAATGCCACCTTGGTGACAGCCTCGCATGCCATCTTTGTGGAGCATCGCGGCCACAAGGCACCAGCGGGCGTCGTGGGCCTCCAATTCCAGCACGATTCCCTGGCAAAGCACTTCATAAACATCACCTCTGCCGTGAGTTCTTACGCTTTCTTACAAAAAGTGTTCCAAAAACCAACCAATATCTTACAGTGCACTGGAATGACGGGCTGCAAGAGAACCTGCGCGTCGGATAACCTGGACTGCTATGTGCTGGACAACAGCGGATTCGTAATCATCTCCGAGGAGATGGAGCACACGGGCAAGTTCTTTGGACAGATCGACGGCACAATCATGGATTCCTTGGTGCAGGACCGCATCTACAAGCGGGTGACAGTCAACGATTATCAGGGCGTCTGCTCCGATGCGGACAATCCATACACGGCTGCCGGCGTCATCCTAAAACCGAATCGCCTGGGCTCCTGGTTCTTCAGTCATCTAGTGGCCCTGAGTGCCACCTGGCTGTCCTTCATGCCGGCCTCGCTGCGTGCCTGGCCTCAGGACGAGTACACCTACGACAACGAGGATGTTGTGTTTGTGGACAACAATTACTCGGATGAATACGAGTTTGGAAATGAATACAACATGCCGGTGGATCAGGAAATGGATGAGTTCTTCACCACCGCCGATGTGGTAAGTATGAGCGAGATTAAATGAATAAATATAGAGTCTTTATATTTAGTGAAATTAATTAATTGTTTGTACATTTTATAGGAATATACGACACCGCCGCCTGCCAGGCAGCATAAACCCCATGCCGGACCCCGATTCACGCCGGATCCGCAGAACGCAAGGCGCTGCGATCTGGCCACGGATCTGTACATGCTGCAGCCCGAACGGCTTAACCAGGGTGGCCAGAACAATCCGCTCAAGGTGGGTGGCATTCAGAGATGCGTATATAATGAATTATTATAAACCTCCTTTTTCAGGGCAAGCTGACCAACTGTCATGCTTCCGGCTGCGAACGCCCATTCAGCGTTCAGAAGATCCCGCACAGCAATCTCATCCTGCTTGTGGTGGACACCTTGTGTCCGTGTGGCTCCAAGCAGCTGGATATCGAGCCGCTGGAGGACTCGGGCGTGATCGGTGGGTATTTGGCAAGATATTACTACTGGAAGGGTATGCTAAAATTCTTATAACCTTGCTATTCCAGGAGCCTGCAGTACGAGACGACAAAGCCAGGAGCAAGAGTCCCGGCGACGACCCAGGAAGTGCATAAACTACCATCCGGAGGAGATCGAGATTCAGCAGTGCGGTCGAGGCAGCCCCCTGCTGCACATGTCCGGCTCGGTGATCGTGGCCCATCTCCTGATGGTGACCGTGACCTTTGTGCTGGCCAATGCGTGATACGAGCACTAAGTATGCTCTGAGAACTAGGTGTGAGAACTAGGGTTTATTTTGTGTTTGTCGAAGCGGAGGCGGCACTAGAGGGTCGAAAAGTCGCTCTTGATCCGAGGAAATACGCAGCTTGAGTTCGTTGATTTGAAAAGCCGAAGTAGGAACTATTAGCAGTCCCTCAACCACCACTTTAGCCGAGGGACGAAGGTAATAATCAAATATTTATTAGACGGATTGCAGCCGCGAGCAGCGTTACTCGAATAATAAGTACTAACGAGTTTATATCCATATGTTTGTAGACAATAATTTGCAGGAGATGTTTTAGGCAAAACGATAGCTAAAGGTAACTTCCTTATCTGTATGTGCAATAACTTGAATACTTTAAATTAAACGGTTTAGTCAAATAATAATTATGGTACTTTCTAGAGCGAGCTTTGTTTATCCGTTATCGAAGTCACTGATTTTCTCCCAAGTATAATAATTATGACGAGCAAAAACGAAAAATATGAGTGCAAAAAGCCCAAAACTAACGAGAAATAGCCATCAGTCGGTCAGATTGTGTATATAGTATCAAGAAAGTATTCAAAATGAACAAAATTCCTACCGATAAATATTTCGTTTCTTTCCTCTTTTCTAACGTACAACACGAGTAATAACTAGATTGAGTTACTTTTAAACTCAACTGCGTACGCACAAATATAAAGTATTAATCTATTTTACAACCGAACTAAATCGAATTCACTGAGCAAACGGAAGACTTGAATTACCCGACAGCAATGTAAAGAACAAAGGTACACAAAACAAAGTTATAGACAGTTAATATCGTACATATATGCGTATGGTTGACATCCAATTTTGAACAGAAACCAGCTAAATGATGGCAAAGAAAACAAGTTGAAAAATATTTTAATTGTTTTGCAGAAAATAAACAAAAAGAGCAAACAAATTAAAAGAAACAAAAAATAATAATAATAATTTATTTTGTATACATTTTTATACAAACCTCATGCATATGTATAATACAAAAGAAATGAGGAAAAGAAAAGCAAATCGAATAACTGAGCTACTCCTACATTCTGATTTACCTTTCAAGTTGTCATACAATTTCTGTTGTTTGCGTTAAGCCTACTATTTAGAAACTAACATATCGATCGGATATTCTTTTCTTTTCTAAACGAACATACGAAACTATTTAAAGAAGTAAAATAGAAACACCTACATAATCACCTACACACATCTACACTCACTCAAAGACACTACACCCTCAACACCTACAAAACACAAACAATATATAAAGAAGAATATTTTCTGTGTCTTAAACTTGTATAAAAAATGTCTTCCATTAAAATACTTAACGAAAATCGAAAACAAATCCATACTAAGTAACAAAATTTATAAATCAATAACTACTAATTAACTTAAATTATAAAATACGATTATGTAAGGAAGTATATATAAAAGGAAACATTTAACTCGAAAGTCATTAACCAAGCATTAGCAATTTCAAAGGTCAGCGAGACTCTGCGGCCTCGACGGCTATAAGCTGTCGAGGGTCTAGGGTCGAAGGTCGACGAAGGAAACCAAAAAGCATTCATACACCCATAGAAACCTAGATAATATTGTTAGTTAGGGCTGGGTGTTGCGCAGATGGAGACGGCAGGCAGGGGAAGATCCATACAAGCATTAGAAGAAATATTAGCAGAATACTTAATATAAATATGTAATAAACCCTATTTATAATACCAACTTGAAACCAGTAATCAATTGTAAGTCGTATCTCGTAAGCGCTGTTTGTTAAACGATGACAATGTCGACGATATGATCATGTTGCAGTGCGTGAGAGTCGTGTGCTAGTGGTGAGCGGGACACCAGTGCGTATGCTTGATCCGCGTACTGGAACCGGAAGTGTGTGCGTGCTTGGGTGACTGTGAGGCAGACAGGACTCACGTGTGTTTGTGTGTTTGTGTGTGTGTGGTGCATGTGTGTGGCTGGGGACATTGACTGACTTTAAGCGGCGAGAGTGGTGAGAATGTGAGAGAGCTTGTGCTGAGGCAGTTGAAAGTTGAAGGACACGGAATACCTGGTAGGCCAGAGAAGGCATAACACAATATAACAACCCCCATCATTACTCCTATCTCTCTGTCACTCTTTTCATCGGTCACATTCTCACTCACTCCTGCTCTCATCGGATCCGAACAAGAATCCACTGTAAAATTGCATATAGATTGCATCCTTCGCATAACTTCAACTCGAAAATAATTATCATATTTATGTATTCAACTTTTTGCAAAACAACAAATTCCATATCAAAATAACAAGTTAAAGGACGCTCTTTACAGATGTATTAATAATATAATAAACGTTCTGCAACATTTTCTATGTTTGTTTATTTTTATAAGAAAATCGAATGTTTGTATGTGTAGTCCATAATTTTCTAAAGACATATGAATACCTATATTGAAAAACAAAAAGAAAAACGAAAAAGAAAAGGAAAACGAGAACGAAAAACAATTGTAATGTTTATTGGTCTTAATGGAATGGAAAACAAAAGAAAAACAATTAAAACTACCATTATTAACTTACCACTTAAATCAAATTTTTGACAATGCGATTTTTGCTTTTTGGAAATCGTGCTTTTTGCTAAAACAAAACCACAAGAATGAAACGAAAATGAACTATTATTATAATACTAAACACACACTTTTGCTCTCTATAAACCCTATATACAAGCATCTTTCTATACGGAACATTTATAAAAAGCAATCCGAAGCGAAATAAAAAAGCACACAATTGCATAGAATATGTAATTGGGCGAATTCTTTAAGAACTCTCTCTCCTCAGACATCTCAGACACAAAGAAAGTAAATCCCCGAAACTAACACTTCCTTATTTGCCGCTCCTGGTTTGATTAACAGTTTTCGTTTTTAATTGCCGCATTCAGGACATAAATTGAGACCAAAGCTCAACAAAATGGGAAAAATATTATGGAACGACAACTACGCATACATTCATGTAAAATTAGAAACCAGTTACTGATTAAAATCGTTATTTGGAACTCAAGGCATTCTATCAAGTAATATTCAACGTAAATAAATTCTGTTATTGTTGTCGAAGGCATTGAAATAAAGATAACTAAGCTAAACACAAGCAACTTTTAAGTTGTGAGAGAAATTGTTGTTTCATTAAATTTGTCATTATGAGATTTGAAAATATAAATGTTTATCGCAAAGGCAAAACAGTATGAACTACAAATAAATGTGTAAACAAGTGTAATTCATATATATCTGTATATTCCAGTGACCCACAAAAACGGCTTAAAAATAAATATCGAAATTGTTCGACAAAGCTTCAAATTTGGATAAATAAAAATTAACACACACCTTTTGTTATACAACACACAAAAAACACGCTCACCTACGACACATCCCTACACACACGTATAGACAATGCTTTTGTTAATTTTGGATGAAAAGTCTACAAAGAATTTCACCTAATAGATTAAAGTAATGAAAACTTTTAAGAATTAGTAAAAGTAAAGGAAAATATTTGCAAAAACCTAACTGTTAAGATAAAAGTAAAAAAGCGCATACTTACA
>JAEIIH010012942.1:0-11725 GCA_018904745.1 Drosophila orosa
ATTAAAAATAATTATTCTAATATTGAAATACATAAATAATGTTGAAATTCTTCAAGTAAACTAATTAATAAACAGAAAACAATATGCAGACAAGTAATAACTTTAATTTTATATTTAAAATATGAATAAATTAAGATCAAAGCCAAGTTTTAAGTGTATCCGAAGCTATGGCTGTGTGGCTTTAAGTCGACAAAGGACAAGACGCAAAGGCACGCAAGGACCAAAACCAGAGGCCGAGGACCAAGGACCTGGCACCTTGCCGACGATAGCCTGCAGAGGCGTTTAAAAATTGAAAACCAATTTTGTAGTGATTTAAAGCGGGACGGCGCAGCGGTTTGGAGAGGGCCAAAGTTAAGCCAGATGGCGTGTGTATGTGCCGCCGGGTGGTGGTGCTACTTTTCGCACCTCAAGCGCAAGTCCTGACCCCGACAGAGCTTAGATTGTGTTACCAATATTTATGACTCTCAATGGGGACAGGGGAAGACCAAGGGCTTTCGGCTGGCGTGACCGCGACCAGGTCTAATCACATGTGACCCCTTCGAGGGGAGGATCAGGAGCAGGAGCAGGAGCAGCAACATGAGGCAGGGATTGGGGCATTCATATCGAAGCTTAATTTAATGGGCGTTTAACGTGTGACTCGACTTTGAACTTTGCCCGCACTTAGCTCACGCACATGCTTCCGGCGGGTAGTGGATCGGAGTCGAGTACCTAGGAATGGGACACACACACGTCAAAGCTGCAATTTATTGGCATTTCCTCTAATAATCAGCGACTGGTGGTGGAGCTCCTCCATTGGGCAGGAGCAAATTGCTAGCACGGTTTGACAAGACATTAATTGGGGTGCTTGAGCCGGGGGAATCCTTGAAGCTCAGTTTATTTTCCAGGGTGCAATGGAAAAACCCAGTGGAAATTGCAATGGCGAAGTGGTAATTGCAAAGGCAAACTGCAGGAAGGAGACTTGTATGCACACCAATATTTGCCATGATTTTTCGACACAAAAATATATTTATTACCTACTTCTTTTAGTTACAAATATACAAAAAAGAACACGTTTTATCCATATCCTCAAATCCTATTTAATCATTATTTTACTACGATGATATATTCTATATTTCATCATAAAGATAAAGATTAAATAAAGTGGATTTGCCATCCCATCGCCATGTTAAATCAACATTCACCATGTGATGGTCAGGCAACCACAGGCAAAATAATTTGCACATTGGCTTAGCGTTATTATTATTGGCCCGATCCATAAATATAATTTGGAGCTTTCAACAATTTTAATACCTAAATTTTCGCTTTGGTGCGCCGCCTAATTAGTTCAACCTGGGGCGGCGGCAAATTCCGGATTCCGTGAAACCTCTGTCCAAATTTTATCACCGCAAAGCAATGGCCCACAGAAATGGCCACCGGAACCCAAAGCAAACTATTCCGGGGTGGACGTGGACCGGACCGGACCGGACCCCTTGGGAGATGCAAAAAAGACTGATTCAAATATTCGAAATAATTAAATAAAATATTTCATAAAATGGTTTCCGGTTGCACCGCTTTTGTCGTGTCCCCAGCTACTAACGGAAAAACTAATTATATTTTTGGGGTCTTCCATGGCTGTGGATTGCAGCCAATGTATTTGTGTAGGTAAATATCGGGATGTGTATAGAAATTGGCAATAAATTTCCACTCTTTTCCTATGCCACCGTGCATCCTTTGAGCTCTATGAAATTTGAGCATGCACGAATTGTTCATAAATGAATGTTTCCGGGGACAAAGTTCGTCAGCCGTGCGGAATATGTATTTATGCAATATATATACATACATGTGGCATATCAATATCTTGGGCTCTAAATTGCATTTTATCCAATATCTGAATGCAGGATATATCGGTTTGTATGCAAATATGTGTACATGTTTCTTTATATTTTACGACTGTGGATAAGGTAAGTCTATACAGATTATAGCTTTTAAATAACAAGGAAAAATGTTTTGTAAAATTAAAAAAATAAACAGGCGACCTTATTTATGAATGAATATTATTATTTTCCAAGAGTTAAAGTCTTTTTGATTCTACAGAATAGATTTCCTTGTTTCTCATGCCAACAATTAGGTCTGTTGTCCGCTTAGGAATCGCCCACAAAAGCGGGGGTTATGCTGCCGGAATGCAATTCCATTAATTTCGACTCGGCTCCGCTCTGTTTTGGTCTACTCAAACTATTTGCATGGCCATTATGTGTAGCCCACGCACTTGCGAGAGCCCTAATGGGTAGGGCTTACACAGCAATTACATTTCATTTGAAATGCACTGGCCAAGTACCCCTTATTCCAGGACTTGACAAATTGTCACGGGGAGAGAGAAAGCCAAGCAGGGAGGCGAAATCAAATTAATGATATGAATTTCTTATTTAAGGGCATTAACACAAGGTCCTGCCTCTTCTGTTGACAATATTGCAATGCGGTAATGGGTGCGATTTGTGTTGCCAATTCTTGATCAAACGTTGAGACGATATTGTCTGTAAAAAGGTTTTTATAAGCAACTAGAAAATTCTTTCTTTGATTATAATTTTCTAAATTATTGTTTCTGTGCAAAAAAAAAAATGTAAATAATTTTTTTTTTAAGAAAGGAATACTGAACTTTATAGTTTTACCAGAATATTTGGCCACACTTTTCCTTAAGCCTAAAATATATATTTTTAGTTCCAAGCCAAGGTCTTTTCTAACTTAAACTTATGTATATAAAAAACATGTTCCTTATTTATTTAAAAAATTCTATTCACAAATAACAAACAAACCGAATTGAAAGCACAGCATCACATAATTTGGGTATAGAAACTGTTTGTAGTCTGTTGACTTTTTGGGGCCAATAAACAGGAAACGGAAGTGCGTCAGCGTTACTCACTGCTACATAGTAGGATATTTATTAAACCGTCAGGATCAATTGTCCAAACACAGAGACACGCGGATACACAGATATACTCCCTGCAATTACACTCACACAAATACCGCATTAGATTCGCATTTTTATGTACGCACAAACATTTATCTAGCAGAGGAATTGCGCAAGCTAAAATTGTCCTTAAAGACTTGGCCAATACGCAGACATCCTCCAGGCCGAGACAATTAGATAAATACCAAGACACGCACACGCACACGCTCAGCTCTCCTGTTGTCTGCTGCTACTACTATTTTTTTCTCCGTATTCCTTTTGTTTTTTTCCTGCCCCGTTGGCATTTTTGTACACTCTGACCTCTGACCCCTTCGGACCGACCCCCTGGCTTTGGGCAGTCAGTTAAGCTGGCCATTGTGGCCATCCTTTGTGTGTGTGTGTGCTGCCCCGTCCTGTCAGTGGCGCTCTGTGCTGTTGTCCGATAGTTGTAATTGGCCAACTAAAATCATGTGACAAATTAACAGCGCAAAATTTATTGCCTGCCCGCCGCCTTAAGCTGTTGATGAAGAAATATTGTGTGCGTTTGGGTCTTATCCTTCGACTTTGCTTCGCAGGCATGAGACAGCGTTTTGTGATTGCAATCAAGGGGGTTGGGGGGAGGAGGAGGAGGAGGACCACAAGGACCTGACTGAGTGTCGAAGACATTGGCTCCAATTGGTTGCCTTGCTTACCTGTGGCAATTAAATTGAAAGCCAGCTGCCCCGTTGTGTGTATGTGGTGTATAATGTATCTAATGGAAATCGCCCCGGTGAGTTGTGGCCACTTCCTTGTCTCCCAGCTAAGCTGGCAATTAGGATGAGGATGCGGATGAGGATGTGTGATCGCTCGACCTGAGCTTCGACTTCAACTAGAGCTTCAGGCGATGGAATTCTCTTTTATTTGGACAATAGAAATGCTTAAAATAAATATGTTTGAGTACTCGCCCAGGGCTGCATGTGAATTAAGAATGCTGTGTTGAATTTTGCTATATTTTCCTATTTGAATTTGTTTTTGAAATTCAAGATTTGTATAATTTTCGGCAATAGAAGAAGCTCACTTGTATATAATTCTATTATATTTTCCAAGCGTTGTTTAAATTGTTTTTGAATTTGGCTAACAGGACCTCAAAAATCTCCACAAAAAAAAATATATATATATATTGACATAACCTATTTTCCCATTTTAATTAATATTTAATTTGGGGTTTTGCGTGAATTTGTTGATATAATACCTGTGTGGGTATGAATTGTTATCCGGAGTGGCGCTGTTGTTGTTTGCCGATGCTGATGTTGTTGCGGCTCAAAACATTAATTAATGCGCCTGCAGCCAAATGACGCCATTTTGTACGAGTCGCTAGGCAGACACACACATGCACACCTTCTCGTAAACACTACGGGTGTCGCTGCCGGAATACGGCAAAAGTACAACAGACTCTGGGCCGGAGAGGAATACACGGAGAGAATATTAAGAATATTTATTCGTACTTATTTAAATAAAATTTTGTATATTATTAATAAAAAATTAAACTTCTTTGATATTTCTCAATGAGATGAGCGAGTAACAACGACGTGGTGAAGACCAGAACGACGAGTAAGAAAGATGAGCAGCCGACGAGTAACCGTTGTTCTTAACGACGATTAAAGATAATGAGTAAGAAATATTTATTTAAAAATAATTTTGTATATTAATAATAAATCAAATTCCATAGATACCAATCAATGAGATAATCGAGTGAAAACAACGTCGTGGAGAACTCAACGAGTGTTAAAGACAAGAAACCGACGAGAAATCGTTGATCAAAACGACGAATAAAGATAACGAGTAAGACAGGCCATGTAAATATGACGAAAGAGAATAGTTTTAGTCTGTAAAAAGGTAAAAAACCATGATCGAAAGTTATTTCTTGTTATATTTTTATATATATTTACGGAATTTGTTAAAAATTTTGAAAACGTGCATAAAAAGAATGAATAAAGAATGAATGAATAATTCAATCAGAAAAATACCCCAAAATATGTGATGGATTAAAGAAAAATATTTTTTTTTTTACCTTATTAACTAAAATATTGATTAGAAAACTTGTTATCCTTTGGTAATTTTCTCAGTGTTTAGAGACACACCTGCAGGCGACACTGGAATGCGTTGGGCCATGCAAAATGCGTTCATGTCTTATGAACAATGAATTTTAGATGTGGCGCTTCTCTATATAAGCGCTTCCCTCTCGCTCCTTGTGTGTGTACGCGTGTGTGTTTGGCCAAAAAACATGCCGCCATCACACACACACACACACACAAGCATACACATTTGCACCTGTGCAAGCAAACATGTTTTCCTCGGATGCCAACTGCCGACGGCCAGTGGAAAAGAGATGGGACAACTTCCGTGCCGGACGAGAGAAGGAGACGGTGGGATGGGACTGACCAGCGGCCAAAACGAGAGCAAACAACAAGGACACGGCAGGACCGAAACTAAAAGCGACATGTTTTTCCACGCTCGAATGCGAATTTTCGGCAAAGCCAACAACGAAAGCAGAAGCAACAGCAGCTGAAGGAAAACGAAAGAAGGATGAGGTCCTGGGAGCCGCATTAAAGATGGTGGCGTGAAGAAGAAGGCAGATAAATAATGAAATTAAATTATAATAATTATGTTAACAAGAAAGTCCCTCTTAAAGAACCCCTTAAGATCTAGGATAGCTTCATAAAAACCCTATTTAAAAATATTTATATTTAAATACAATTTAAATCAGTTCTTAGGCATTACTAAGTTCAAGTTTTAAGTTAACCAATCCTCTCTTTTTAGGCCATTTCTTCATCTTTATTAAAAGCCTTGCCCATCCCTAGTTGAAGTGGTTAGGTATGAGCAACAGCCGTCGCAATTAAGTACACAAAAGCTGCACCGCTGCGAGCATTTCCGGTTTGTCCTTCCCCTTTCTCGCCATCGTGGTGCAATTAAATGAAAATGGCTGCCACGCAAGCTCAACCCCCTCCCCCATCTCGAAAAATGACAAAACGTAGGATCTGAACTTGACTGTGACGGCCACACAAATTGAAGGCGCTAATGGCGCTGATTTGGCGCATTTTAATTAACCCTTGGCCTTGGCTGAAGGATACTGTCACGCCCACTGGCAGCCGGTGGACGGTGGGTCGCCTGATTTGCAAACAGCTCCAGCTTCAGCTCCTGCTCCTTGAATATCCTTCAGCAATAGCAATAGCAACAACAACGACAACGTTGCATTTGTAATGAGAGTGGTGCTTGAGCAAAATGGAAAATTTATTGCGCTGACAGTTATGGGCCCATAACAATAATAAAAACAGCAGCTGCATCGGGAGCGGCACAGGCACAACAACTACAGCAAGCAGGAGCAACAACAAGGATGGGATCCATCCCAGCTACCAGTTGCCCTTTGCCACGGCGACAGCGGCTTCGTCCTGGCGTTGATGATGATGGCAATGATGGCGTTGATAGCCCAACGAGATGCTACTTCAAACTCGACTTCAATTGCTATGCCAGCAAGCCATCCGGCCAGCCAGCCAGGCAGCCATCCAGGCAGCCATCTAGCCAGCAAAGGACACTCATTGGTTTGCCTGCCATCCAGCCGTGCAGCCATCCTAGTTGTCCTTTCAACTGCACAGCCAGAAAATGTCACCAAAAGAGCTCATTAATATGGTTTACTTAAGTTTTATTAATTATCTACGAGTGGCATTTCTTAGATCACAATGAAATATGGTTTAAATATACATAAGATTTGTGTTTTGTCTGTAAGAGATTGTATATTATTTTCCCCAGTGCACTCCCGCTAAGTGCGCTGCCTCCAAGTGCAGTGTTTCTGCCATTTTTCACTGTGTCCCACTGCTCATCAGCTTCGCATTTGGTTAATGGGCAAAAAAAGGAGCCGCCTGTCATAAATGTGCGCTGTTGCGATGGCAGCCGCCTTTGGCCGCGTCTCTATATATATATTGATGGTCATGCAAAATAGATGTCCTCCTGATTTGGCTCCACCCGTGGCTCGCGTGTTGAGCATACGCAGTGTGGCCGCATTAAAGCCGCCTATCGCTTGACCTGGCTCCAGGCACTTGAGGAGGGCTTTAAGCCGTCGAGGCAGGCCACAAGACACGTACCGGACGTCTAAAAGTGCAAACAGTCTGGCTATTTATGCACAACAAAATGCCACGAATTGTTGCCAGCAACAAAAGGATACTCTAAACTTTAATACAAGTTCTTTGGGATTAAAGGAGAGTCGGAAGATGTTAGGTTTTAAGAAAGAAAATTATGTTAAGGCGGAGATTTTCAGAGATTCATGGCAATGGTATTTTCTTTAATTGTTTTTTATTTTAATGAGTAGAATTTTATTTAAATATATCTTCTTATTAAAAAATCACCTACATTTTCAAGTAATCTATTGTTAATGTTAGAACATTTCATATTCGTTTAGACTTTACTCAACATTGAGTTGAACATTGGCTCGTTTTATCCATACCATAGCGAATTCTACACACATATAGTATTTTAAACATTTTTATTGTGCAACCTAATGGCCGTTTTGTTGTTTGCGTCGGGGTGCTTTGATACACACACACCACCCACACCTGGAAACAGCAACAACCTACAACAAAGACCCCAGCAGAAGGAAGTGGTAGGAGCTTTCTTTATGCCACTGCCACAAACTGTTTCGCTAATGCACGATTCTCGTCTGATGCTGTTGAAGAGGTAAACTAGCCCCACTAACACATACACACAAATACCTCCTGGCTGGCTGAGCTCCCCAATTGAATCCTTAAGTGTTGCATTTCTGGGGGCCAGCTTCTCCTTTGGCAGGGGGATATATCACCATCTAAAGTCGGATACTTTAAGATTTTCAAACATGCCCGGGCTTACGATAAGCATATTTACACATTTTGCCTTTTGATATCGTGCTACGGGCGTTAGTGTGTATTTTATTTATTTGAAGGAGTTTATTGCTGGCGGATCTTAAGAATCCTTTCGTGAATCTTTGCCACGTCCCAGCAATTGCTCATAAGGAGCAAAAACACAACAACAACAGCAGCGCACCAGTAGTACAGTGGCAACAAATTATGAATTATAGTTTCCTTTAAATAAATTTCCTTTGCTGTTCTTTAATTTTATTTATTTTCCTTTGCGTTGCGACAGTCCCGGGCAGAATTTACGAGTTTGCCTAATTGCAAGCGACAATAAATTGTGCAACTGGGCTAAAAATTATGTGCACAATTTTTCGCACTGTATTTGGAGTTTCTCTCTCTCTTTCTGGGTATTTCTCTATTTTTTTTTTCTTCCGGTTTCTCTGAGGTCAGTCTGTCTGTGTCCGTGTGGACATCCGACAGTTTTGGCCTCTTGCTGTGATTTTATTTATGCGCCATAATGCTGAATAAAGTGCACAGCCTCGAAATTGAAACGGATATTAAGCAATGTGAGTGAGAGAGGAGTGAGAGAAGGGGGAATACGAATCGATTCACGGCTAAAAAGTATTAAATTTGCATACGGACACATTCAATCATAGCCAGCCCATATCCTCTTGCACTTAAGCGTTAAATATTATTATATTTTTCGCAATTAAAAAAATTATACAGCCCCAGCATTTGCACGGAACTTATTAATTTTGAATATATAGTTTACAGAATTCAGGAAACCGTATTAACTTGCCAAATGACGTGGAAAGTCAATAAATGTCTATCTGAAATGTAAATTCAACAAACGAAAGGTGGCCCCATGGGATTTATGGCGAGTTTTATTAAGCCTTTGCCAGGGGGAATTGCAATTCAAACTGAATTATCCAATTACATGGAGTACACAGTGAAAGGGGGATATTGAGGGTGGTTAATCAGGGATCTATCAAGGACTAGGAGGTTAAAAAAGCTAATAAAGTTGGCAAGAACCCAATCATTCACTTAAGAAAGGAGTTTTAAAATGTATAAATATATATTTCTCCTTGAAATATTAAGAACCTGAACTTTTGAACTTGTTTTTTGCTAAATCCCCGATAAGCATGGCAATTCAAACTAAATTATCCAATTAAATGAAGTACAACGTAAAAGGGTTAATAATTAATCAAGGATCTGCAATAAAATAGGATTGTTAAAAGTTAATCCACTTAAGTAAACACATTTCCTCCTTGAAATATTAGGATCCTCTACATTTAAGCTTATTTGCTGCTAAATCCCCGATAAGAATTGCAATTCACACTGAATTATGCAATTACAATTAATTAATCAAGAATCTACAATGAAATAGGAATGTTACAAGTTCATAAACTTAACTAAACTTATTTCCTCCTTGAAATATTAAGATCCTCTACATTTAAACTTGTTTTATGCTAAATCCCCGATAAGAATGTATACTCAAATTCCTACATTGTTTGATCAACTTCATTCCGAACACGTTCTTCATTTCCCGTGGATGTCTCCGCTAAATATTCCGGGACCCATCACGCTTCGCTTCCTTCCACCACATGCTCCAGTGCATCTCCAACTGTCACTGCGTATTTGCATTTACAAATACAAAAGTTTGCGTTGCCTTCAACCTCTGCTCCCTGTTACTTGTCGCCGGGAAAATGTTTGCCACACGTTTAAGTGTCAAAGATTTAGACAATTTCTAAGCAAATCGCGCCAAAATGCAATGCAAAAACCACATAAAAATGTCAAAGTTTTTTGGGCAAATCTTCTCCTTTTATCCCTTTTTGCGCTGAAAAACCGCATTCATTGTCAGGCGAGAAATGTAAATTTTATCTTTCGGTAGAACTAACTTTTACAATTTCATTATGTTTCATTTGCAACCATGCACGGGTGTTGCATGCAAATGTGCCACGCCTCCAACGGGGAAGAATGTGTGTGAAGGCGGAGACTTAACCAAGTTGCAACTATCTATAATGAAGCTTGCCGCAAGATGAAGCAATAATCAAGTATTCGTCTGCTATAAGATTTTGAATTTTTAAAGAATTATATGATTTTTCTGGGTAGAAAAACCCGTGACCTTGTTGGAAACATTGCCTTAATTTCTTTGCAATGAAACTGCGGGTCAGGTGCTCGACCCTTTGTTTGTTTGAGTCTACAAACCGTGGAACCTTCAGCAGGGAAAGATCCATTAAAAGGGTTCCGAACTTTCAGAAGGCCCCAAGGTTGCTTTGTGTGTGTTGTGTGTGGGGGGGAATAAATGTAATATAATTAACATTAACAGTTGTTGCGATTTGTTGGAGCGGCAATGCACATTTACCTAATGACAAACTTTGTCCCAGTGCCAGTGCCAGGGCCAGGCCCATTTTCTACTGAGATTACTCACACGCTCGGATTAAAAATTCCCTTTCAAGTGCCGCCGTGGCAAGGGCATCCTAATGAGCCCCAGGACCTTATATCCTTCCCCCACCCCCTGCCCTCGAGGAGCAGCAGTAGCAGTGGCAGCAGCAAATTAACATATGCTTTTTGCGTGGCACTGGCAGAAAGAAGATTTCTTATTCTATTAGCCGACAGCACTGGCAATAATTTAATTGGACCATGCGCACTGCGTGTATCCACAAGATACGAAATGAAAAAGAGGGCCAAAAGGGAGAGTCTAAAGCAATTTTTCTTCGTTTCACCTAGCGCCTAATGAGAATGTAGTGCGCCACGACGACACCCGGCCAAGGGACACTAAAAACGCATAAGCTATGAACTTTTTGAGTTCCGACTTTGGTCTGTAATATTGTTCTTGTTGCTGTTGTTGTATGGCAGTGTTAATTAAAAGGCAAAACTCATGACACAAACGGAATTTGCGACCCTCGAGGCGCTGCAAATGAATTGTAGATATGTAGATGAACGAATTCTGGGCGAGTTCAGATAGCGTTAGTCGCGTAATATGCATGAATAATAATTTCCATTAGGATTGCCCCCGAAAAACCACCAGTGCCGCTTGATGGCAGTACTGCCAATGGTACACAGCGAAAATAATTGCTATAAATTCATTAGGTTCTTTGGTAATTAGGTAGTTGTAACCATTCTTGTAAAAATTCATTTTCTGAAAAGTTATTATAAAAGATTTAGTTATTATAAATATTTTCTGAGCTTTATAAATACTTTTAACAAATTTTAATGAGAATTACTAATAAAGAAATATTTTGTAATAATTAATTAAGGTCTTAGGGAGTGTTTTTTGTCTTAAGCCACTTTAAAAGACTTGTTTTAATAACTCCCATCATTTCTAGTATTATTTTGAATTTTATTCATGCATTTTAAGTTCCTTATGTCAATTATTTTATTACAAAATTGATTCCTAGACTGTATTAATTTTTCGTACTGTATAAACTCTCAAAGAAATGCGACAACTTGAAGTTAATTTGTGTAGCTGCTGGTGGAAACCTCTCAAGCTTTCTCGAGAGCCACTATCTCCATTGTAAATTCCGTCTTTCACACCTGTTACACGCAATTATCTCAACCACGGTCCACGAAGAAACTCCGAGCGAACTGCACTTTGGCCCTGGCCCTTCCCGATGGGGGTTTCATTTCCGACCGAGGGAGGGAAATGAGTTTCGGATTAGAGCACGACCAGGCCATCACCCTTACCCAGCAATCGGGCAGTCAAAGCGCAGTGTAAGTAGCTTGGGCTAAGTGCCACCAGCAGCAGCATCACCATCGCCACCCGGGGGCAACACCATCAAAACCAGTTATACACTGAGAAACTGATTCTTATACTTGGCTTTGTTTGCTAATTTTATTAGAAGTTTTGTTAGAAAAAAGGAAAAATATTATTATCTACTACTAGTATTTTTTTCTGGTTTTTTATTCAAATTTAAACTCTTTAGGAAATTTAAAGGAGAAA